>JAPDEK010000079.1:0-163283 GCA_027569065.1 Aspergillus cavernicola | reverse complement strand
CCCCCCCCCCCCCCCCCCCCCCCCCCCCCCCCCCCCCCCCCCCCCCCCCCCCCCCCCCCCCCCCCCCCCCCCCCCCCCCCCCCCCCCCCCCCCCCCCCCCCCCCCCCCCCCCCCCCCCCCCCCACCCGTCATTGTTGCGCTGTGCTGGTCATATAACCACAAACCTTCGACCATGTTAGTCAGGAGTGCAGAGTCTGGCATGTCTGGTGCTACACCACAAGACCTATATACTCAGACCTACTACCCAGGTCATTGGTATCTAGGTCTACCATTCTAGACCTCTGCTCTAGTCTCTCTGACCTTCTGCATAATCAAACCACAAGCCTAAGCCTGTTTCTTGACTCAAAGCCCCAGGCAGATCTCACAAAACAGCTTCAGACCTAATTGGTCTGCGGTGTCTGTCCTAGCTAACTATTACTATACCCTGATATAATGTAATGCAGTGTCCTGGGATGCAGTATTATACTGGAATTTTCTGGATTCCAGAATAACTATCCACAGTTCTTCTATTTTAGAGGATACTTAATTCTATAATTTATAATCCCAAGATTATTCTAATCCCAGGAAGAATATAACCAGAATAAATTTGTTTCTAGGAAAACTGCTCCTGGTATTAATTCTTAACTACCAGCACAAATAGTTCTGGTATATCAGTGCTCCTAGAACTTGGTTACTGTTCCATCGCAGGTTTGTTATATTCTCGGTGAACAGGCAATGGTCAGAAACCAAGGAAGTTCGCAATTATCTCGAGACTAGATTTGCGTACTATGAGTAAACCAATTATAGTTAGTTTGAAATCTTAGCACAGAGGTGCCCTGAAGGTGCTATCTAGTGTTTCAGGTATTGAAAACTTCAGTGAATTCTAAATTAGCAGACCTTGCCCAATGAGACCCTTGTAACGCGCTAAGCCTCAACTACAGAATTATTGTGGTCTTCTGAGAACGTGTCAGAGAACACGGACATTGTCAGCCAATGGATCTACTGCGCCACAGCCTCGGCCGTGACAACAGCAGAGTAACAATGTGCTGCACCAGTCATATCAGTAATATGATACTAAGACAGATTGGGACTACAGTCATAGCTAACATAGTCAGGGACTATGATAGCTTGGATAAGGAACGTGGTCAATGTGGTCAACATGGTCAAGAACCATGATAGACATGATGGATATAGATATATAAGAAATAATCTTTACCATGTAAATCAAATCAAATATCTATATAGGCCGCACACGGACCCCGTATTTGCCAATATGTGCGGGCACTCCCAATGTGCCCTTGTCGGAGTGATCTCGAAGAATTATGATAATAGCCGCCCATATGATAAAAAGGAATTAGCGTCGTAATCGTTCTTTGATTATGCTCGTTGGTCGGAGCTCTGAAGCAGCAAGACAGAGTCGAAGCACCAGGGCCTCCTAATCACGTTCAATGGCTTCCAGCGGGAGAACCCCTTCCAGAGGAAGACTGGGCATTCTCGTTCGGACTTAGACTCCGTCCGGCGGGTTTCTGGATTTCATCTTCCATGGAGATTATAATTGCCGGTGCCGACTTCAAAGGGGACGGGCTAGATATTAGCGGCGAATGTGTCGGGCCATGGCCATGGTCACTTAGGTTCGAAGTGCTGATTGTGAGATTGTGAATGTTGCTGCTGGGCGCAGTGGTCAATGCGGGAAACGAGCGCCCAGCGGTCGAGTCATGGGGAGGATTGATGTTGACATCCTCATTCAGATGAAAATCTGAGGGAAGGAGTTCGGAGGTCTCTGGATCAGAGATTTGCTGATAATCAGCTTGGTTTCTCGGAACAGAGCCATACTCCGAATCCGAGTTCGGGTTTGATTCCCAATTGTTTTGTTTAGCTTCAGATCGCATTTTTGAGATTTTCATATAGTTATAAGAGGCAATGCTGCCAATGGTGACAACTAGTCCAGTGACATTGACGGCCGTGAGCTTATCGTGGAACACCACGCCCGCAGCAGTGATGGTGACTACCTCCTTGAATATACCGCAGATACTCAAGGTAACGACCGAAGACCGTTGAAGTAGCGCAAATTCGGACGATATCATGCAAAACGCCAGAACACCCGGGAAGACGAGTAGCAGAATGCTCGGACCAAGTCCGTGAGCATCTGTGAGGGCTGTGAAGCCGACGACAATCTCCGACGGGCCCTCAACCGCCAATGCGATGATGATAAGTGAAAAGAACATGACTGGGGTCAGAAAGAAAAGAGTCGAGAATGGATTCGATGTGGCAGGGTGTCGCAAAAGCAGTATCTGCGTCAATCCCCACCGAAAGCCGGAGAAGAATGCAGACGCAATAATCAAGACAAATCCAACGGCATTGAAAGCGGTTTCCCCGGCCACCATCATTACAACCCCCATTGTCATTGTAGCGATGATCGCCACCAATCTTACTGACATAGTCTCGAGACCGAAGACGAAAGCGAATAGGAGAACGAAGGCGAGAGCGGACGATTTACACATGGTTAGGAAGGTGAGGGTGATAAACTTGAGGGACATGTTGCCTAGTCCAATATCTAGCGAAGTTGCTGTGCCGCAGGGGACCAAGCGTGTGAAATAAAACCACTTGGTGAGCAGCGGCCTGGACTCTGATGTATCCTGTCGATCGGGGGATCCGGACGTGGAAGCTGCAGCTTGGGGGCGCAGCGAGGGTATGAAAAGGAGGATAAGGGAAGAAAGCGTAAATTGAACTGCCATATGCAAGCTGGTAGTGAAGAGAGGGAACGGGAAAACCTCGTTGTCATTATCATCGCGAGAAAACATCCATTTGTTGTACTGCGTCAATTGGTTAGAGGTGATGATAGGCGCAAGGGATTCGAGAAACTTACGATTGATATTGCGAGCGAGAAAAAGTACCATAATAAAATCAACCCAACATTGATGAGCAGCCTTTGAACGACCGTCCGATCTGCTGAGCTGAGAGAGAACGGGTCCCGAGGTCCTTTAACACCGGCTATGCGGGCATCTAACTGCCTCCGCTGTTTCCGTCGTCGATGCCGCTGACGCCTCTGGTTTGCAGTAAGACCGGTCTCTTCATCATCGGGACAGTCATCACTTGAGCTTAGATAACGTTCTTCCTCGTTCTCCGCAATTGAGGAGAGGTCGGAGACATCGGCATCATCAGCCGCTGACGGTTTCTGTTCCTCCCGCTTATGGCCAGGGTCCTCCCGCTGCTCGACCGCAGGTGGCTGAGACGGCCCGCCACCAGCGCCCGTGAGGACGGAGCTCCGTCGTCGGTGGTGGCTTGCTGCCGGGGAGATACTCATTTTGGTGACGGAAGGGCGCTGTAAGCGTCGGGCAAGATTTTGGAGACCGACGAATTCGCTATGGCGAAAATAGCTCCATCAATGCGACCCAGCCAATTTTTTTTTTTTCCCTTGTCTGACCAGAGGAATCGACGCAGATCGACGAAGGAAAGACGGTCGGTCGGAAGGGCTGAAAGGAGGCGCACGGAAGGTTTAAGGAGCGCAGCGACGGAGCGAGGAGAGAATCGGTGAGGAAGATGGAGTTGATGACAGGTCCAGAGGGAGAACAGATATTTTTCAGGTGTCTCGCAGGAGGGAGAGAGAGGGCCAGAGGGCAAGCAGGACGCAAGGGCGACCGGTGGAGCGACAGATAAGGAGAGTGCAGTTAGTAGTAGTATGTACGGTATGTTGTAGTGGGCGTAGGAATGAAAAGAAGGGAAGAAGCGACAAAAGAAACAAAAATAATAGCAAAGAAACTAAAAGTAAGGATTGAGAGATTGAGAGAGAGGAGAAGAGACAAGTCACAGGATCAGGAGACTTTTGAGAGATTCTACAACTTCAGGTCCCCATTATTATTCTTGCCAAGGGCTCCGTCAACAGCCACAAAAAACACTTTTGCTTCCCTTCCAGATTCAAGTCTATCGACCCCAGTTTAGTGGCTGAGGGCGATGCATCGGACGCAGCCCAAATCCTACTAGTCCTTTCCAAGTCTCTTGTCAGCACTCACAGCTTTGAAAGCATCCACACTCCATGTGTTGTTTACATGTCATGTATACTCTGCTGACAGACCCTTGAGCCCTGGAGCTACCCTGAATCCCTGGGACCTTTCGAACAGCCTAGAGGGCACTGAACCAATGCCTTGATTTGCTGGCCGATCGCGTGTTTTCCCATCCGGACGATCCGGGGTCGACGATTTTGCTGCTACTTCGACCTCTTATTCGCTGCCTAATTTATTGGTGGGTGGCCCGTCCGAGCCTCGGGAGGAGATGATCGCAAGAAGTCTAGCCTCATCATGACTTCGTTGTGGCGAAACTCGCTCCTTCTCATAATCACCCTGTCGGGCCCGATTGAATATCAACGAAAGCGATTCAGGATGGAGATAAATAATAGGCTGAGAAATCTTGGATAACAAACCCACACCGACTTTCCTGTCCCTTCTGGATCCCCTCTGTGGCCCAACTCAAAACCCTGAGAGCTTTGGGTGAGGGGGCGGCGATGATTGGTCGCGGCTTCTGCAACAAGGCCGAAAGGTGGACCCATATGCTTCCCCTGAGAGGCTGGGGAGTATGATTTCATCATTTTACTCGAAAACATGGTTGCATTTTCCCAAATGCGGAAATGTGAGTTCTCGATCGCTCAAGCGATGATGTTCATTCAGAAACATGGGGCTATTCGGCATAGCTTTCTTTTCGCACCTTTCTCTTCTCTCCAAGAAGCAACAAGTTTCGCGAGTCTTGCATGCACGAATATCAGTTCTCGATTGAATCGTCCCCAGTCATCGTGACGGCTGATATCGCGTTATCGAGGACTAGAGAATCACAAGGGACATGCACATGTGCGTCCTTGTTAGCAAATGGCTAGTTTAGAGTTACATACGCTTGTTAGTATTCCGCTCACCCACCGTTTGCTGTCGCACCTTCGCCCTAAGAGACACTTCCAACATCTTTCCTTAAACCTGTCTCGGATGTCCTCAGCAAGCTACGCTGCGTGCCGTACTCGAGATTGTTATAAACAAGGTGGATGGATGATAAGGCTTGTCACGTTGTCCGGTTGCCTGTCCGGTTGCTCGTCCAGTTGCTCGAAACAGATACTGTGAATCCGGTCCAAATCGCCAGCTTGTATCCAGATACTGTTTGCAATGAATCTGACACAAATCGCCTTGGAATCAGAGTTGCACAGTCAGCTTTGATCCAGAAGCTCGAGTGCAGTTGCGGCGGTATGAGATGCAAGTTGAATATGTTTCCAATGTCTAACCATGCTCAGTACCTCTATACTACCAGTGCCACACTGGATACAACATGCGCAAATACTAGCTGAAGTCCATTTCTTTTGAGAACGCAATGGAAAGGCTTCAGTTTGAGATAGTCGATTGGCCGAGTGACCCGGCAACGGTGGGGTTTTTGAGTGCGCATCTCGACCTGGCGCAAAAGACCTATTATAAAGGAGAAGAACTTGTCACCTCATTAATCTCCCCAAGGGGCTGACAGTCATCTTTGTATTACACAGCTCATAGAGGACAATGCTAGGTGAGGCTGCGGTGGTACCACACCTCGCTTAACTAGGAGAGGAAACATCCAACTATTGGACAAACTGGACAAACTGGACGCACAAGTGCACGTTCTGTGGTCATTACCAAGAACCCACAACCTTTTCATCCGGAAAATGTCAACGTTCAAACTGACCGGTCCTGATGATATAATTGAGCCATCTCGAGGAATACAAAGGTAGCAAACCTGTCCGGATCGACAATTCCACCATGTTCCTGCACACGCTCAATATCTACAGCGAGCTTCTGGATATCACCTGCGGAGTACCTATACAACAAGCACAGTAACCCCTAACATACAACCACTGGCTGTTTATCCGGCGCGTGGAACAAGCCATAAACACAAACCCCGAACCCATTTTCCAACTGACCTTCCACATCTCCCGTCATGAATTGGCCGTGAAGGAACTTTGATAATAATAACACCCTACCCCGTCCCTCGATTCCATAGCCCGAGTTCAAACCAACCCAACCACAACCACAACTACTAACAAAACCTAACTACCACACACAGATTTGAAAATAGAAAATCAAAAACCAACCCACCAAAGCCCGAACTCCGAACCCTTCACACAAAACTCACTGTCTCCGTATCCATATCCCTATATGCATAATTATCCCGCTTCGAACCCCCCTCGTCCTATACTCGACCAACCTCGGCATGTTGTCCGAGGCGATTCGCGACTTCAGGCGAGCCGGTGAAGAGTACGTCGTGGGTGGTTCACTACCATGGCATTGGGCTTTGTATTCGTGCGGCGAGTTCGTTATAGTAGATGATATGGGAAGAGAGGGTAAGTAGATAGGTAGGTAGATGGGTGGGTAGGTTCTGCGTTTGAAGATGGGTAGGTTGAATACACGGAGTAGAGAGAGTAAGTAGAGTCGAGTATCAAGGTGGGTAGGACCATTCAGTCAATAAATAGCAAGAGGAAGAAAAGAGGAAAATAAAATCTGTGATGATTCATTGCTAAGTTATAAAGTTAAGGGTCATATCTGATAAGAGGCAACCTCAGCTGCAAGGCCCCGCGAGCCTGAACATCGTCGTCATCCAATACATGTGTAGATTGTCCAGGGAGGTATCTACCCTATCTGTCCAGCCTCCAGCCTCCAGCCTCATACCAGTGCAGAAGCTCTCACCCTCATCTCATCCGGACCCTCGTACTCCGGACTCTGCCTACTACATAAGTGAGGTTATAGATCGCCTATCAAGAGTAATTGTCTGTCTGTCTGTCTGCCCCTATCCGCCCGCCTGGTCACTTATTGTGACGTTCGTTGTTCGCAAAAAAAGAGGTTCATTTCATCGCTATGCAATGAAACATTGGTACTCAACATCGAGAGGTGTGTCTGTGTCTCTTGGTTATTGTGCTTACTCTGTCCAATCCTGGTGCCCACGATGGCTCCAACCACCTAGACCAGGACGACAGTAAACAACTAAGAGTTCGGGGTTCAACCCCCCTTTCTTGGTCCAGCGGCTCCAGGTCCAGAGGTCGGGGGAGAATTGCTCGAGTTTCGGGCGTTACCCGCTGAACGAGAGAAAGTATTTGCTGTGCCTATCGCGGCACTGGCATTTCGCAATTCAATCTTCTTGCGCTCCATTTCAAGCTATAGAATTGTTAATATGCGGGCCATTTTTTTTTCCAGAGGAAAGTAATTGACGTACCACTTTGCGTACTCGGGTAAGAGCAGCTGTGTCACCTGCCACCAAAGGCCTGCAGTCATCTACGCGGTATGGAGGCGCAATCGTAACCGCATCAGCTACGATTATACTAGCTGCATCCCACCTCGTGGGCATCGTGCGGCCGAATGCATCAAAGAGATCCTGCGCTTCCCGAGTGACTCCCTTGCCGCGGCGGGCCTCACCCTCTTGTATTTTTGAGATAGCATTGGCCTCCCGGGCCTTCAGGGCGCGGATGTCCAGAGCGTGCAATGGTGGAACGGCATCGGAGAATGAGGTCGGTTCATTGTTCTGCGAAGGCGGCATAAGAGAGAGGACCTGGAAGGACTGTATCCGTGAGATGGGGATAATGTGATAGTTCCCCGCCTCCGTTTGTTTGCCGTCGGCAGTATTGATAGCAACGAGGTTGGTGATTGGGCAAGCCGTAAAAAGAGTACCCTCGATTGTGGCCGCAACCGGGCTGGTGCTGATACGGACACTTTGGAGATATTGAGTCAGTACAGTAATCTCGGCCATGTAGCCTTGAGATGGTGGGGTCATAGAGGCAATGGTAAATGGATCCCTGGTACTATGCATGATGCAGGGACAGTTCAGGTAGCTGCTTACCGTGCACCGATTGTACCGCTCAAGGCCACTTCCAGAGGCACCATCGCACTCGCCATTCCCTGACTTGTATCACCACCCGCTGGTCCCGGTGTTGTTGCTTTCACTCCGGGACTCTGACGCTTGTTGTCTGCCATATGATGATGCCGGCAAGATGAAGCTGGTTCAATTTCTCCAGCAGATGTCGAAAATGGGTAGAGGTTCGCTCACAGTCTAGGACAGATGAAGCTACCTAGTTGAGCTTCAAGAAACAAAGAATAGTGCTGGTAAGAGCACAATGACACAAGATAGCGTCCGAAATTATCATCAACCCAAATCAAATCCGCAATCCCAAGACAATTCCAAGTAATACCCGGACCAAAGCTCCGTCAGAACCGCAGTCGTTCGTTGCAGTCAGCCACCAGCAGACGAAGGTGGGAGTTGCGGCAACCGGAGCTTAGTCGGAAAAGGAGCGACGGGAAGGCAAAAAAAAAAACAACGAAGAGGAAGCGCACGGAGATCCAGCCAAGCAGACGGAGACACTCGTTCTAATCTGCTGGCATGTAGAAGGACGATGTGGTTGTGCTCGTGCAAGGGTCGCAACGAGCGCGAGAGGAAGAGTCACCACCAAAAGCGACGCTGGAGTTCGACGTTGCAGCTGATGGCTGTCCTAATTGGGCTTAGCGCATACGGAGTGGAAAAACTGCTCTTTTTTTCCGGCTCACTAATGCCATAATGTACTCCAGACTCCCAGAGCGGGCCTATCTACACAGTTTCTACTACCACGTACTCCGTACAGCGGTGCCAAATAATATCTCCATAAAAACGGACCTAAATACATTGGAAGGCCTCACATACCCTATGGGCTGAGCTCTTCTTTCTTTTTGAAATCGGGCATTATCATTCTATATCTTCGGAGAGCCTCACTTGGCGAAACTCCCCTGATTTTGGTCTGGTCCTATTAATTATCATTGGTCCAGATAAAGCTTCACGTCCAGCGCAGTGTATCAAAGTCCCAATTTAAGCAACGTAGGTCGAGGCAGACACGTCACCACCACGTCCGGTCCAGTTGACGTGAATGTCCTTGCCCTCGGGGTGCTTCTCGCTGGCGAACTCGGGCTTGATGCGGAAAGTGTGAGCACCGAAGTAGTCACGCTGGGCCTGCAGCAGGTTGGCAGGGAGGTCCCTTGTGCGGTAGCCATCGTAGAAGCTGAGAGCAGTGCTGAAGGCGGGAGTGGGGATACCCCAGAGAGCGCCCTTGCTGACGGTGTTTCTCCAACCCTTCTGAGCGGTGTGGATGGCCTTGTTGAAGAAGTCGTTGAAGAGAAGGTTCTCAAGCTCGGGGTTCTTGCGGTAAGCATCGGTGATGTCCTTCAGGAAGACGGAGCGGATGATGCAACCACCACGCCACATGAGGGCAATGGCAGGCTTGTTCAGCTTCCAGCCGTACTCCTTGGCAGCCTGTTTGATTCATTAACGACGGGAGCTCGACACAAGAGAAGAATGAGAAGCTTACGTCCTGGATGAGCATGAAGCCCTGGGCGTAGGAGATGATCTTTGAGGCATACAGAGCCTGCTCAAGGTCATCAATGAAAGCCTGCTTGTCACCAGTGAACTCGGGGGTTGGGCCGTTGAGGACGCCGCTAGCGTAGACACGCTCGTCCTTGATGGCAGACAAACAGCGAGCATATACAGCCTCGCCGATCAGGGTGACGGGCATTCCAAGGTCAAGAGCGTTGATGGCGGTCCACTTTCCGGTACCCTTCTGACCGGCCTTGTCGAGGATTTTCTCAACCATGGGGGTGCCATCGTCGTCGTTGTAGTACAGGATATCACGGGTGATCTCAATCAGGAAAGAATCCAAGACACCTGTGTTCCACTTGGCGAAAACATCGGCGATCTCCTTCACGGGCAGGCCGAGACCACGCTTGAGAATGTCATAAGCCTTAGGGTGATTATGACGTTAGTGACAACAAGCCTGAATACACCACTTTCGACTTGAGATGCTCACCTCACAGATCAGCTGCATGTCACCGTATTCAATACCGTTGTGGACCATCTTGACGTAGTGACCAGCACCCTCATCACCGACCCAGTCGCAGCAAGCCTCGCCGTCGCTCTTGGCGGCGATGCTCTGGAAAATATCCTTAATGTGGGGCCAGGCCTCCTCGTTACCACCGGGCATCAAAGAGGGACCATAACGGGCGCCCTCCTCACCACCGGAGACACCACTGCCGACGAAGCGGATGCCCTTCCCGTTGAGGTACTGAGTGCGGCGGTTGCTGTCGGGGTAGTGGGAGTTACCACCATCGATGATGATATCACCCTCCTCGAGGTAAGGCAGGAGGGACTCGATGAACTGGTCAACGGGCTTTCCAGCCATAACGAGGAGCATAATACGGCGGGGACGCTTCAGCTTGGCGCAGAACTCCTCGACGGAGTGAGCACCAACAATGGACTTGCCTATAAGTCGAACGATCAGCCAACACCATCCTTGAACATGCGGATCCCCCGGGTCTTATGGACTTACCCTTGGCCTCATTCTCAAGGAAGCGGTCGACCTTGGCGGTGGTACGGTTGTAAGCGCAGACAGTGAAACCGTGATCAGCAACGTTAAGGATCAGGTTCTGGCCCATAACGGCCAGACCGATCAGACCGAAATCAGCACTGGGGGTAATTGGCGCGGCAAGGCCAGCAAAAATGCCAGCCAGTCGGGCGCTAGACGTCAGTTATCATTCAAGTCAATGAAAGGTGGAGTGAGAACAAGAGAAGGGGATTGATTTGCAGTCAATGCTAAGAAGGGCAGACTCAATTACCGCCGCCGCGGGGTAGTTGGAAGGAGATAGCTTCCAGACACAAAAATTCTCCGTGAACCCAATCTACTGATCCAAGCGGCACAAAGCTCCAAATGCAAGCTCCAAATGCAATCCGTGATAGAGAAGGATACATGGATAGGAAGAGTAGGTATGGGGGGTAGCGGAAGAACTTACACGGCGGTGTCGGACATGATGAAATGGGGGTGTAGAGAAATTTGGTTGGGAGGGGTTTGAGAGAGGATGCGAGAGGGGGATAGTCAGGTATATAAGCACTGCAGAAGCGCCGCGTGGAGGGTAAAGTACAGGATCGAGGATATGCAGAAGGAAAGGAGAAGAAATCAGTCAGGATTGAGAGAGCAGTGAGTGATTGCTGACGGAGCAAGTCTTCCGTCATGGTGGGACGAGTAAGGGCGGGGCTGCAATGAGGAGCAGAGTAGTCCGGTCGCGGATATGAAGATGTTCTTTTAAGCCATTTACTTTACAATCTTCTATCCTGATTGCCTTGCATGGACGAGACCACCATTCTTTACAAATGCTGCTATCTTGAACTCTGTTGTGTTGCAATCAAGAGCCAGAGCCATGCATCCTCCCGGAGGCGACGGAGAAATCGTTCTTGCTAACTTAAGGTATGATGTTTGCGATGGCGGGGCAATGGAGGGGCTCTGACTGATCTATGACCCAAGGATTTTATTATTCCGAGAACGCGTTCGGTGAAGAACCCTCGAGTCGGATAAATTCTGGCTTTGCGAAACCCTAGCGCTCAAATGCAATTCTTCCTGCTCAGGAAACATTCAGATTCTCCGGAGCTTATCAGAGCTGGTGCGCCTCCCTTCAGTCAAGCTGGAGTATAACAGTGATGGACTCTCAGTTCTGTAGCTCGGTATCAATGATCCGATCTTGCGGTTCACCGGTGCAGAGTGTAGACCCTCAAACATCAAGCTGGACAAGAGATAACCATGCTGTGACTTTGAGCAGACTGTCATCTGCCGCGGAGACCGTCTTGATATCGTCCCTATTTCCGACTGAGTCCGTGGACATCCTTGAACAATTCCACCCATGCTTCATTAACCGCTTTCTTGGCCGCCGGCTACTGCATGTCCCAAAGGGGTTTAGAGTGGGGGTGATTACCTGGCAGCCTCACACTCGTTTTCTCGAAATCCCACGCTGGACAAAGATTAGTCAGGGACTGTGGCTGGACTTGATCACGTGAATTCCGTCGTCGAAAGATCTACGGCGGGCGAAAACCCCGAAAGCGTTTTTTTTTGCTGCTGTTGAAGCCTGACGAAAATATCTCCATCGCCGTATTTTGCGCCTAGTAGCTGATTTCCTCAGCCACCTCACTGAATACTCTCCAGCACGCCTCGCGGTTATCAGCTATCCTCTAAGCAACGCAAATCCTCCTTCGAGGAGATTCGGGACCTTTCTCAAGCGTGACGTCTGGCGTATGACTGCTGCGTTAGTCAGGCCCTGAAGGTACGTGTATACAGCGGAGCTCACACCATCCACGCCCCTCCCTTTATCGAAGTCTCCATTCATCATGTCCTTCCCGCCACCTCCAGGTTTTCAGCAACCTTCGTCGCTCCCCCCGCGACCCCCACCGCCCACAAACACCAGTTCACATTATGGGTCTTCAGCTCCGAACAACGGACGTGGCGGCAATGGCCCTCGGCCTAGCTACAGTGCTACAGCATTTGCGCCGCGCTCCGTAGCCTCCCAGCAGCCCTACCGCACTAGCAGTCCCGTCGTTTCGGCCGCGCCTAGCACCCCGAGCGGCTACTCAACGCCAACCACAACGAACCACGGCAGTTACTATTCACAGCCGCCACCGTCGTACCAGGCTGGCGCTTCATACTACGGATCCGCTCAGTACAACAGTGGCTCATACGGTCAATCAGTGCCACATATTCAGAATCCTTTTGCGCCGTCGGGAAACGATGGGCCTGGCGGAAGGAATTTCGAGCGAAACGACTCAGGGCTAGACGCCGAAACCGAGGCGCAGATCGCACAATGGCAGAGCGCTTACGCTGGTAGGGATGATGTGTCCGCTCCTGGCAAGAGCGCCTTCCGTCGAGATGGAACCACCGGTACTCCTGGCGTGAGCACTTCAGTTTACACCTCTTCTGGCAGTACCCCAGCCTCTAGCACACCCGCCCCGACCACAGGCCAAACCGAGGCTCAAAAGACCGTTTCCCGCTCCGGTGGCGGCCAAACCTGGAGCGATTCAACCCTCCTTGAATGGGATCCCGCACACTTCCGTCTTTTCGTAGGTAATCTCGCAGGCGAGGTTACCGATGATTCCCTGTTAAAAGCATTCTCCAAGTATACATCGGTACAAAAAGCACGTGTGATCCGCGACAAACGGTCCCAAAAGAGCAAGGGCTACGGCTTTGTCAGTTTCAGCGACGGTGACGACTACTTCTCAGCCGCGAGGGAAATGCAAGGAAAGTATATCGGCTCTCACCCGATTCTCCTCCGTCGCGCGACAACCGAGATCCGTCCAGTATCCAACAACAAGAATAAAAAGAACGGCGGGAAGGGAGGTGGTTCTGGCGGTAACCCGGGGTCGAAGGTGAAGCATGACGGGATCAAGAAACCCGGCAAGACCAAGGGAGGACTCAGGATTTTGGGTTGAGTCGCAATACTACTAACAGAATATATCACGACTATTTTTCATGTTATCATACACTTCTTAATTCAGATTTAAATCATATCAATTCAGTGTTACGGTCCGATCATTCCTTCGTCTTTCATTCATCCTATCCATAATCATAGCAATAACGAGGAGTAGAAATAGTATAGCCATAAACATATATATAAACACTCTCAGAAACGCCATATACACCATCGTCACAAATTTATATAGGCAAAAGAAAAAGACAACAATAGAGTTCAGAATATGTTGATCATACTAGTATGCAATGTGAACCGTCCGCTATATATGCAGTAAAAGCGTGGTAAATATGATGGATTGCTGGACCAACTTGCTTTAGAGCAAGCAGGTCAAGATCTCAGTCGGGTGTCCTGGGCTGGGGTTGAGATCGAGGAGGCCCCAGTGGACGGTAGGGAGATGCATAGAGGAGTGCAATCAGAAATCGTGAATCGTCGGAAGAGGTAAGGTCGGCAGGCAGGCATGGTATCATAGAAGTGACTCATGTTCAAAGGACATGAACAGAAAATCGATTTTTTTTTTTTTTTTTTTTTTGGCGAACTATGGTAAAGCGTAGTAGAAGGAGAAAGCCGTGAGGTCGTAAAGATAAATCGTGGAGGTAGTAGTGGTAGAGCTGCAATCCAGGGGAAAAAAGCACTTGAAGCAAGGAAGAGACGAGAAGGAGGAGATTAACCGCCTTCGGTGCTCTCCTCGTCAACAGCCTTTCTCCGCGCAAAGAATGCGAGGTTATGCTGGTGGAGGTAGATGAGGATTCCGATGATGATGAGGAGGATGAAGAAGACGATCAGGATGACCGCGACGGCCATGTTTCGCTTCATGGCGGCGGTTTGTTTTTTTCTTGATTTGAGGGTTCGAAGATGATGATAATTGAGTTGGATAATAGGTATAGAGTATAGGTAGGTTGGTTGACTCCGGAGGATAATGATAATCAAGGGATAGTTAAGGGAGGGAATAATGAGAACAGGGGAAAAGGAGAGACAGAATGTGGATGTAGTGCAGAGCGAAATATAAGGGAGGAGTGAAACAGCTGAGACCTGGTAGCCCAGCCATGTGTATTTTTTGAGCAGTGTTGATTTTGGCGGGGTGGCTGGGCTGAAGCTGTACAAGAGTGGGAAGGATTTGATTGGTTGGTGAGGAGTTAAGCTGTCAGAGCCAAGGATTAGTGGATGATGCCCGAAAGCCCAGCCTCCGCCTTTTGATGTCGCATCATCGCATGATTTGGATCAGACTGAGAACAGGTTATATGTTGCTTAAGCTTGATTTTACAGGATACTGGCTTGCATGATCAGCAATCTCTTATCTCTCTCATCCGGTCTTCACACCAGCTCTCAAGTCTACCAAAATATCCCTCGGGATCCTGCCCTCGCCAGTCTCTCAAAACAAATCACTCGTGGCGTGCATCTTTTCCTGCCTGGATGCCACTTTAAAATCAGGTGCCTGGGTGAATAGCGTCTATGAAACAACTCAGCAACACCCTGAATTTAAAATCCTAGAACATACATCATAGTAGTATCTCATAGTAGGAATGCTACTTTCTCTCCTGGACTGAGTGTTTTCCATACTTTAGCCCGGCCTTCTAATCTCTGAAACAGGAACAAGCGACGGCCGGCAAGGTCGTTCAATTTCGATCCGGGATGAAGGGTTAGAAGACGATAGTATAGAAGACGGATACGGGGATATCATGTTGGGTGCGTCAAAGCTCGTATACTACAGCCTCGAACTCTGCCTTAGCAACCTGAACATTGAGTGGGAAGCCGTCAAACTTGGGCATATTGATATCGCTACGGCTCAACCGTGCCATAATGTCTGGCTGATCATCCAGTTTGAGGTGAATACCCTTTTCCAGCAAGCCTTGAGACAGTTCAGGTTAATAAAGGGAGAGATCGAAACTAACATAGTTATTTGACCCGCTATAAACAATTGGGATGTCCATGACTCGCGTACAGAGAACCGTTTCGGCCGCCTCAATTAGTAGGCTAGCATCCCATTGTCCATGAAAGAGGATCTTGCATTGAGAGATTGTAGTGTAACAGCATACAGCATGGCTCTAGATATGCGAATAACGACCACATTGATCCAATAACTACTTTCTTATCGCCTTAACATAGACCACTCCGGATCTGCCCTCGAAAGGCAGACACACACGTCTCTGTCTCATTCTCCCCCGTGCTAAGATACTTCCAGATACACGCCACCTGATCGCTGCTTTGAAGTTGAGCCGCACAAGGGCTCCCCTCATCATCACCACTTGCCGGACCCGGACAACCCTCCTCACTCTCAACAGTCCACGCACTACTATAACCCGGACACTCATCAAGCGGGATATCAAAATCGCTCCCAGATCCATCATCCACGACAGAAAAATACTGCGTCCCGGACGCAACAGGCGTTCTGGTCTCCGCGACCACCGACGTTTCACCCTCCGGATACAAGGCGTAGTAGAATAGTTCCACTCAAGCCGATACCCTCCCTGACCCAGCGAAACAGCAACAGAGTGAAACATAGGTACAACACCGACATCGTCAAAATAATACTGGAACTCCTTGTCCGTGGGTGACGATTTGCTTGTGCCGCTTATATAGGAGTCGCTCTGGGATGCGGAGGAGGAGGGGGTGGTACCGTATATCCTCCACATGATGTCCCCCATTCATAGGCATAGGCGGCCTGGGCATCCTGGATGGCGAGGATGACAGGGATACCGGTGAAATTGCTGTTGTATGTCTCGTTTCGGGGAAAGAGGATGTCTATTTCGATTGTAGCTGGGTATTGAATATCTGAGAGGAGGATTGCCGCGAGGCCTAGCAAGATGATGCTGGTTGAGGCGGTAGGGATGGCCATTCTAATACCTGGTGAGAGGAAACAGAATGATGAGGGGTTTGGTCTCTTTATTCTCTGGTATCACATGGATGCTTCAGTGTCTCTTTGCAGGAAGGTGAATACGAGCCAGGATTTGAACTTGACCTATCAAATATATTTCCGGGAGCCTTGGATGGTTCAGTAGACTTACCATATATCTCTAGGGCATCTCCTTGGGGAAGCTGCTTGTATTGTGTATCTACTAGCAATAAGAATCACAAGGTATACTATTTTCTGTACTAAGCTGAGGATTCTATTTTCAAGCCTGGGGACGTTGATGAGGATGCTGCTGTGCTGCACAGGCCAGGTATGTTGATGGCTGCTGGAATGTTAGCGGCGATGGTGGTGCTGTAGTTTAATCTACATACTCCGTATAACACATCAAGCTCTTGATCGAATACCGGAAACCAAGTCCTCAAGTGTTCTATAGATCGACCGAGGCATGGTTTATTAGAGTCAGTTGATGTTTACTGATCATCATCACCATGGTTGCGATGAAAGATCGAAAGATTTAGAGGTGGTAATGACTTCATCGTGACCACATCCGGAAGCAGACTAACCGAACCTCCGTCCGACTCGGTTCTTCGGCCGTCCGATCCATTTTATGCGCCTCTCACCTTGATGGTAATGGTATATCGGCTTTATCATGGATCCTGCTCAGTCGCTGCCGGAGTCAGACCCGGAGTTAAGGTAGATCTACAATGCCGTGATATCATACTTCGAAGCCCATACATCTATCCCTCTGTTCGCAATATTCTATTACCCCATGATTCTACCCCGTAACATAGCTTTCCATCCCCTTAACCACCAAATCCACCACCATCATGGAAAAGGGTAGCCCCTCCGGTGATCCTAGCCCCTCCGGTGATCCCCCCAAGGAATCCGAGCAACACCTCCGTAAATCAACCTCAACCTCAGATACCGCATCTATCCCCTCAGCAATATCCGAGAACGAAAAGGTCTTCTACCCCATTCATACCAACCAATCCAGTCGCAATGAGGCATTATCCCGCCAACACACCTCGGGCGGAGGACCGCTTACCAACGAGGATATCTCCAATGCACTTTCGCAAAGGGGAAGCTCCACTTACGTGAAAGGCGAGTCAGATGAGATGAAGCAAATTATTAAACTAGTTTCTCGGATGTTCGGCAATGAGAGAAAGACCAATTCGGACGAGGAGAAGACGAGACATCTCGGTGTTGCGTGGAAGAACCTTACCGTGAAAGGTGTTAGTGTGGGTGCTTCGCTTCAGCCGACGAACGCGGACATCTTTCTGGGTTTACCTAGGTTGATCAAGGGATTGCTTACTGGGGGGAGGAAAGGGACTAGCGTGGGACATTCGCCGTTGAGAACTATCTTGAACGACTTTACGGTCTGTCTCTTTTTCTACTCTAGTGGGTGTGGCTAACTTGTTATAGGGTTGTGTGAGGCCAGGAGAGATGCTTCTAGTTCTGGGCAGACCCGGCTCTGGATGTTCGACCTTTCTTAAGTGCATCGGAAACCAAAGGTCGGGCTACAAGAGTGTCGAAGGAGACATATGCTACGGTGGGACGGATGCCGACACCATGGCGGACAAATACCGTTCAGAAGGTAAACAGCTTGCTTATCTCTGCGGTACCGATTCTGATAAAACTAGTCTTGTATAACCCAGAAGAAGACCTCCATTATGCCACGCTCACCGTCCGGGAGACGTTAATGTTTGCCCTAAAATCACGGACACCGGATAAAGCATCTCGCCTGCCTGGCGAGAGTCGGAACGGTTATCAAGAGACCTTCTTGTCAACAATTGCTAAACTATTCTGGATTGAACATTGTCTCGGTACCAAGGTAGGCGGCGAGATCGTGCGAGGGGTCTCTGGAGGAGAGAAGAAGCGTGTCTCGATTGGAGAAGCCCTAGTTACCAAGGCCAGCACGCAATGTTGGGACAACTCGACTAGAGGGCTCGATGCAAGCACTGCTTCAGTACGTTTACTGATTTTGGGCATTCAAATCAGCACTAATGATTCCTCGTGTAGGAGTATGTGCAAAGTCTCAGGAGTCTGACCAACATGGCCCACGCCTCCACCCTCGTCGCCCTCTATCAAGCTTCGGAAAACCTCTACAAGCAATTTGACAAGGTATTGTTGATTGAGGAAGGAAAGTGCGCCTATTTCGGACGTGCCGACAGCGCAAAAGCATACTTCGAGAAGCTGGGTTTCGAATCTCCACCTAGATGGACGACGCCGGACTTCCTAACGTCTGTCAGCGACTCCCATGCTAGACGGGTGAAAGCAGGCTGGGAGGACCGCATACCCCGTTCTGCAGAAGACTTCCAGCAAGCTTATCGTAGCAGTGAAGCCTGTAAAGAGGCCGCCAAGGACCTAAAGGATTTCGAGGAAGAAATAAAGTCACAAGAAGAGGAAAGAGAAGAGGCTCGAAAGACAGCGCCGAAGAAAAACTACACAGTCTCCTTCTACAAGCAAGTCCTTATTCTCACTGAAAGACAGTTCCGTATAATGTACGGTAATAAACCGACGCTCCTCGGAAAATGGTCGATCCTCACCTTCCAAGCCCTAATTGTTGGAAGTCTATTCTACAATCTTCAATCCACAAGGTCAGTATCATGCGCATAACTTCGGCAAGCTCTAACAATGTATAGTGGCGGTGTATTCACTAGAGGAGGCGTCATGTTTTTCGTCCTTCTGTTCAACGCCCTGTTCGCTCTCGCGGAACTTACAGATGTCTTTGTTCATCGACCCGTCATGCTGAAGCATAAGAGCTTGTAAGTTGCCTACTGTATGGACCAGGCTTATACTGATTGTCCTAGCTCCTTCTATCGTCCATCTGCCTATGCCGTGGCCCAGGTTGTGGTGGATGTACCTATAATATTCGTTCAGGTCACGATTTTCCAGCTCGTAGTCTACTTGTATGTTCCATCTCAAGTATGGTGTATGAGACGCTGACTCAAATAGCATGTCGAACCTGGCGAGGACGCCGTCCCAGTTCTTCATTAGCTTCCTGTTTATCTTCATACTCACAATGACGATGTATTCCCTTTTCAGAACAATCGGATCGTTTAGTGGTTCCCTCGATGTTGGTACGTTGCCCTGCTTCGGGACCTGAGGCTACATGCTGACTGGATATAAAGCCACGCGAATCACCGGAGTTGCTATTCAATCACTCGTCGTCTATACGGGTAAGACCCCAGTCCCCGAACTCGATCTAGTTCTAACGAAGACAGGCTATCTTATTCCCCCCTGGAAAATGCACCCGTGGCTGAAATGGTTGATCTGGATCAACCCAGTCCAGTACGCATTCGAGGGAATTATGGCTAACGAATTCTACAACCTTGATATCCAATGCATACAGCCGAATATTGTCCCAGACGGTCCTGGTGCGCAACCCGGCCATCAAACCTGCAGTATCCAGGGTAGCACCCCAGACCAGCTTACAGTTCAGGGCTCAAACTACATACAATCAGCCTTTACCTACACGCGTGCCCACCTCTGGCGAAACTTTGGCATTAACATCGCCTGGTTCATATTTTTTGTCGTCATGACAATGATCGGGATGGAACTACAGAAGCCGAATAAAGGTGGAAGCTCGGTAACGATGTACAAACGAGGAGAAGCTCCTAAGGAAGTTAGGGATTCAGTCAAGCAAAAGGAGAAGCCGAATGACGTTGAATCGGCATCTAATGGCAACCCAAGCATTGAGAATAATACTGACCTGTCAGATGAAAACGGCAAAAAGGTTGAAGGCATTGCGCGGAGCACGTCAGTCTTCACTTTTCAGGACGTGAACTATACGATTCCTGTTGGCGGTGGCCAAAGACAGCTCTTACGGGATGTGCAAGGATATGTCCGTCCTGGTCGTCTTACTGCACTCGTAGGAGCTTCTGGCGCAGGGTTAGTTTACCGCTCGTGGATATCTATGGTACTGGTAGCTAATTCGGGTTATCTTGCAGGAAAACCACCCTTCTAAATGCACTCGCCCAACGTTTAGACTTTGGGGTTGTTTCCGGTACATTCCTTGTTGACGGGAAGTGAGTATCCTGCTCTTGATTTCTGATCAGTACTGACAGCCCAGGCCACTCCCGAGGGGTTTTCAAAGAGCGACTGGCTTTGCTGAACAACAAGATATCCACGAGCCAACCGCTACAGTACGAGAGTCTTTACGGTTTTCAGCTCTTCTCCGGCAGCCTAAGGAAGTCCCGATCCAAGAGAAATATGACTACTGCGAGAAGATCATCGACCTGTTAGAGATGAGGCCAATCGCTGGCGCTACAGTCGGAGCGGGTGGTACTGGACTGAACCAGGAGCAGCGCAAGAGACTGACCATAGCGGTCGAGCTAGCAAGTAAACCGTCCTTGCTGCTGTTTCTTGATGAGCCCACGAGTGGCTTGGATTCGTTGGCGGCATTCAACATCGTCCGTTTTCTTCGACAACTAGCAGACGCTGGGCAGGCGATCCTGTGCACTATTCACCAGCCATCAGCCGTGCTATTCGAGATATTTGACGACCTGATCCTGTTGCAGAGTGGCGGACGAGCTGTCTACAACGGTGAACTCGGGTCTGATTCTTCCAAGCTGATTGAGTATTTTGAGCGAAACGGGGGCAAAAAATGTCCTCTGGATGCGAATCCTGCAGAGGTACGCCCGCACGTCACCATATCCTTTGTTGTCTAACATGATGTAGTATATGCTCGAAGTCATCGGCGCCGGAAACCCCGAATATAAAGGCCAGGACTGGGCAGATGTCTGGGCCAACTCCCAAGATTGCAAGCAACTTTCACATGATATCAACAATATCATCGAATCCCGCCGCAACGCCGAAGAGGAACCAAACAAGGACGACAAACGCGAGTATGCAATGCCAATCTGGACACAGGTCGTGACCGTCACAAAGCGTTCCTTTACCGCGTACTGGAGGACCCCAGAGTATACCATCGTACGTTCCTTCTCCCTTCCTCCCTACCCTTCCTCGACTTCCTAACGTAAGCAGGGCAAATTTTCCCTCCACATCTTCACCGGCCTCTTCAACACCTTCACTTTCTGGCACCTGGGAAACAGCTACATAGACATGCAATCCCGCCTCTTCTCCGTCTTCATGACCCTGACCATCGCCCCGCCTCTCATCCAACAGCTCCAACCACGCTTCCTGCACTTCCGCGGGCTTTACGAATCGCGAGAAGCAAATTCAAAGATCTACTCCTGGACCGCATTCGTCACCTCCGCTATCCTCCCCGAACTCCCTTACTCTATCATCGCCGGCTCAATCTACTTTAACTGTTGGTACGTCTCCCTCCTCAACCAAATACATCACCTAAAATAAACAAACCAGGTACTGGGGCATCTGGTTTCCGCGAGACTCCTTCTCCGCAGGCTTTACCTGGATGTTCTTCATGCTCTTTGAACTCTTCTACGTCAGCTTCGGCCAATTCGTCGCAGCACTCTCCCCAAACGAACTCTTCGCCTCCCTTCTTGTTCCCTGCTTCTTCACCTTCATCGTCGCCTTCTGCGGTGTCGTCGTGCCTTACATGGCGCTTCCCTATTTTTGGCAATCCTGGATGTACTGGCTGACTCCGTTCCATTACCTCCTGGAGGGGCTTTTGGGCGTCCTAGTCCATAATGTTCCTATGGAGTGTGTGGAGCGCGAAGAGTCGTTCTTTTCGCTTCCGCCTGGTGAGGATTCTTGTCAGGCTTATGCGGGAAGCTTTTTGGCTCAGGCTACTGGGTATGTGAGGGAGGCGGGGGGTGGGACGTGTGCTTATTGTCTTTATTCGGATGGGGATGCTTATGTATGTTTTTTTCCCCTACCCTACTCACCTAACCTCCCTTTCACTCCAAATAAATCCTGAACGACAACTAACCACTACTCCCCAGGCCACAGGTTTCAACATCTACTACTCCCATAAATGGCGTGACTATGTACGTCCCTTCCCTTCCTTCCCTCCGGATATCAAAACTGAACCCAAGACCCAAAACTAACAGAAAATACAGGGTATATTTTGGGGATTCGTCATATTCAACTTCGCTGCTGTGTTCTTCTTCTCGTGGCTGTATCTTCATGGGATCGGGAGTATAAAGAAGTCGCTTAGTGCGAGAAAGACGAAGAGGGCTGCTTCGGGCTCTTCTTCAACTTAGGTCTCGGTAAGAGTGGACTTGGATTGTAGCTGTCATGGGTTTAGATTGGATGGATTAGTTAGGGCTCTTAAGTTGGGTTGGTTGGTTTATACAATATGTATGGGATTTGTTGAAATTTGATGGACAGTATATAGGAACAATAAATAACAACAATTAACAAGACTAAATCCTAATATAATCAATCCATGCTATGGGTGTATGTACCATCTTTGTATCCTAAGATAAAAAAAGATAAAAGAAAAGTAAAAAAAAAAGCTCATTGTTGGTCACCTGCGGTCTTTCGATGGCAATTGCCTAATTTCGAACGCCTTACCACTTGGCCAAGCGAGCCGATTGATGGGATTTTGGGGGATATTTTTGAGTTATAATTTAGGTTGTTTTTTGGGTTTAACTTCATATCCATGGAGTAACTAACTACTACTCCATTCTAGTAATACTTGGGGTAACTTAGGCGCGGATAAATATGCATCTTACCCTCACAGGATTCTTGTTTAGATTTAGATAAATACCAATTTTTTGGGTATTGTAGAGGATGTTTGTAGTTGCGGAATAGCAGAGTTTCTGATGAGACAAGAGATGAAGGAAATATATAACCATTGTAACTTGAAGGTCTGTCTCATCCTTGTACAATTAGAATTAGCTACAATGGAGTAGTATGTAACAAAGAATGTTTTAAGAATGGATTAAAAAGAACATAGACATTTGGATAAGTTTGATTAATACATTTATATACAGGAATGATGTTACCGTTCAGACAAACACAGCTGACTTTAGTGATGTCTCACTGATCTCACTCATATCTGAATAAATCAGGAAATCCGAATTCGAGTCTCTTTACATATTGCTTGAACCGAGATACAGCTACTAGTACGCTTCTACCCCGTCGACGAAGGAGGCGTCGGAGAAGGATTCCGAATCGCCGAAGGCATGAGTTGTTGTTGGTGTTGTTGTTGAGAATTCCAAGACGACGGCAGTCCACCTTGCGCCGCCGAAGCCGGTGTGGATGTTTCACTTGTAGCAGGGGCATGTGTATTCAAAGCTGCATGCCGCCCATTCATCAACCGCTGGCGCTTGACCTGCGGCCCCGGATTCGGGCTCTCGTGAGACATATACGGTGACGACGGATTCTGGCTTTGGCCGGGCGACGGCCCTCCTCCAGGACTCAGAGCCGATGGTTGAGGTGGTTGCATTGTTCTCGATTTGCTGTCTATACTGTTGCTGGTCGTCTCATCCGGTAAAGGACTGGTGATGGTGACGCCAGTGCGCCCCATGCTCCGGTCGTGCATGACGACCCGTTTCCACTTCGCGATCATGTTGTCATAGTCCCAGCGGGCGGAGCTGGGGCTGATTTGGCTCTCCTTGGCGTCGAGTTCGCGCGCGACGTCTCGTGGGAGGGGAAGGGTCTCCGGTGGGAAGAGGGCGAATTCGCGGGGCCATTGACAGGAGCCGAGTTTTTCGACCTGGGAGCGGAGTTGGTTCGCCTCTTGCTGGACGCGGGCGAGTTGGTCGTCGAGGGATTTCCGTTTCTCAGACTCGCGCGCGAATGCGCGCATGATTTCTAGCTGCCATGCCTCTTTTCTGGATTCCGGGGAAAGGGATACCCAGTGTTTGAAGGCGAGTTCGAGGTGTCGGAGGCTCATTTCCTCGTGTTGCTGCGCGTTTCGTTGGATCATACTAGATTCGAGGGCGGGTCCTGGTTTTCCGGCTTGAGAGCTCGTGGACTCCGCAGACAGCTGGTCGGACTGCCACTGCTCAATTTTCGTACGGATGGCCTGGCGTACCATGTTGTGATGATCCGTTCCCGGAGGATCAAGTGGGAAGGAGGAGGAAGAAGGGAACGGATTTGTTGCGAAAAGTGTGGGAGGGGGAGGTAGTAGCTGTAAACAGAGGGAGGGGAATGTCTGGAGCTGTAGATCGAACTCGAACGGGGAAAGTCGGGGTCGCGATCTCGACCTAGAAGACGGAATCGTTAGCAATGCGATACGCTATACGCTCGAAGAATCTTACGTCGCAGCTTTGATGTTATCCAGGACCTCACGAAGAGCCAGCTCGAGCGCCCTCACCGTATCTGGATTGCTGGGATTCAAAGCTCGACCGCCGTACTCCGGTAGCGCTTGAGAGCCCATTCGAGACTGGGATGCCGCGAATCGAGCAATAGGTTCCTGGGACTGGGTTGGATTCGGGATGTCGTTGATCACCCCGGTCGCATGCCATGTAGGCGTGTTGAACATCATCCGAATAGGCCCCTTCCCTCCGGATTCCCCAGCCTGAAGTGAATCCAAGCCCTTGGACGTGCCGCGCTCAGGGGTGTCCCGCTTGCCAGTCGATGTTCGAGCCTGTCGTCGCGTGATCCCACTGCGGATGCGCCGAATTTCCTCGACATCGTGAATGCCGTCGGGTTTCTTCTTGAAGAGGAATTGATCGAGGTGTCGGCCGAGGGAGGAGGAAGTAAACGGCTGGTTGCAGTATTGGCATTTTCGATCCTTCAGGGTCGAGTTTTTGCCAGCGCCGGCGTGAGTTTGATTTTCCTCCCCCCCAGATTCAGGAGAGTCGGCCGGGCGAGTGGACGCGCCGTCGTCGTCCATGGTAGCACAAGGGCGCGAGGATTCTGGACACAAAGGGTAGTTCGCGGTGGAACGGTCAAATAGACGCGTTGAAGTGAAACAGTAGAAGTAGTGTTAAGACAGTTCTGCAGCTTGATGACGATGCATGGAGGGCGTGGGTGGTGAGACTCGGCGAACCGGAGTTGAGCACCCAATAGGTGGGTGGAGACGACGAGAGGAGCGTGGACAAGAGAAAAAAGAGAAAGAGACAATGAAGACAAAGGAGCAGCAGAGAGATAAAGAGAGGAATAAAGAAAGGAGTTCAGGGAGAGGAAGAAAGGGCGAAGGATAAAAGGAAGAAGGCAACACGAGAATGAAAGAAGTCGAGATGATCGTCGCCAAGCTTTTTCGAACTTTTACACCAACTCGCCTACTTTAATACTACAGAGTACTAGACTACTACTAGTCTGTCAGTGGATTGTCTCTATATTCACTTCTGCGTCAACCCTCCAATATATTCCCCCAACACAAGCATCTTCTCCTCCTGTAGTCGTCGTCCAAACAGCTGAACCCCCGCCGGCGCACCATCATAGACGTCCGCATCATCTAACCCTGTCAGCATCTAAATCTCAAGACGGGTTGCAATACTCACAGCCCTTGAATGATCTCTCATCCAGCTCAGTCACGAACTCCCTTGGCCTCCCCACATCAACATCCTTGGCCGCATGCGTGACCGGAATCACCACGCTGGTATAGTCCAACAAGTTGAGGAATGAGGTATATCCCACATGCAGATACTGAGTCGGTATCACAGCCGCATGGGGTGCAGCAGGGCAGAGGACCCCGTCGACCGGTCGACCGGTACCCGTCAGTTCTGCCGTGCTGTTCCAGTAGTCCATGTAGAGTTTCTGATACTCGCGCTTGTCGACATTGACTTTGGCGATCTCGATGGCGGTCTTCTGGGGGAGTTTCTGGCTAACGATGACCTGCTCCGCGGGGTCCTCTCCTGACAGGTCCAAGTGGTATTGTAGGTCTGCACCGCCGTCGAGATTATAGATGGTAGACTGTGTTCTTAGTAGTAGTTCAAGGGTTTGAGCTGAGGGAACATACAATTAATTCGTAGGCGGTCGTGTGGGAAGGAGGAGTCCACTCAATGACCTAGATTGTCTGTTGTTAGTTCTGTTTCTGTAGGACATGTTGAGATTGGCCATCTTACCCTATGACCGAGTCGCTTCAATGTCTGCTCGACGATCTCCAACGCCCTTGCAATCGGAGGATGAGGTATAGCAACCCCGTCATCCTTCATGATGGCAAACGCAAGCTTCGAAGGGTCCTTCGCAGACTGCTCCACCAAAGCACGCGTTTCCTGCTCAATATCGCTCCTCCACGGCAATTCCAGCGCAAGGGGATCATAAAGCCAGGGCTGTTGACTGAGCACAGCCTTGAAAAGTAGCTGAAGCGATCGCGCCGAGCTAGCCAACGGTCCAATAACAGATAGAATCGTATTCTGACCATCCATCGAATTCGCAGCACCCTCGTACGGTATCCGTCCTGACGACGGCCGGATACCGAATAGCCCGTTGAAGACCGCGGGGATGCGCACGCTTCCACCGATATCAGTACCGAATCCACCGGGCGATCCTTTCAAGGCAATTAGGGCCCCCTCACCACCCGAGCTGCCACCGCAAGAGAGAAGTCTGTTCTTTGGGTTTGTTGTGTAGGTGATGATGTTGTTGACTGTTTCTCCGGACATCAGGGTCGCGGGGACGCTAGTCTTGCAGTACAAGACTGCTCCTAGAGCGCGGAGCTCTCGTACCAGTTCGCTTTCGAATACACCTTGTCTGGCATCATTCTTGAGGCCCTGAAAGGCCCCGATCCATCCGACATATCCCATTGTCGTTTCTACTCCCTTTACATGGAACTGGTCCTTGAGACTGATTGGGAGGCCGTGTAAGGGCCCAAGAGGCTGCCTGTGCTGCGCAAAGTAGGCATCGAGCTTTCTTGCGTCTTCAATAGCAGCGTCGAAGAATACTTCGTGCAGGCAATTTACCTAGGCGTCATTAGCAAGACCTTATTGATTGGCAGATAAGCGTACAAGCTGGTGAGCAATAGCCGCACGATGACAGAATGCCTCTGTCACCTCAACGGCCGCCCATTCCCCGGTTGTAGTCTTCTCCGCGATGTCAAATGCATCCAGCTCCGTGATCTCGATTTCACGAGGGGTAAGAAATTGTTGAATGTAGGATCCGGTCACGTCGCGGAGCTCCGCGGCAGGGGGAATAGGTTCCTGGATCCTCCACTTGGAGGGAATGGTATTTAAAGTTGACTGGCACTTAGCATCTGCTAGAGCCTTCCAGGGAGGAAATGTCATCATGAAGAGGATGAGAAATTATTTTCTTGGCGATCAGCGTTGTCTGTAGGTGAGTTGTGAGAGGGGTTCGACCAAGAAGCCGGTTATCGATCAGTATCCCTGCAAAGATAGTTCTCTAAGCTATCTCTAAAGAGGAAGGTCCATATCTAGACCTCGGATCATGTACTTCGGAGTTCGGGTTGTACCCGGTGCAGTTGAGTCAAGTTCCATGGCTCGACTCTCGAGTCTCGAGCTCGGAGGGGTTGCTGCGGGGTTGTGTTATCGGTTATCACTCGGCAAGTACCCGATTGCAAATGTATGAGTCTAGACTCCGTAGATGATGGGAACCTGTTGATCTTAGCCTGTGGTTGTAATGGCAACCAATGTATTCTTACTATCTGTGCGACTCCGGCAATGTCCAGAGTACTTTTGAATGAAGTGAAGGCACTACATTCTTTGTATCAAGCCAAGCAGAAAAAGGCTGAATAACTTACGTATAAAACCGCTGCCAACAGATCTGGTCAATGAAACCTAACCGCCCAACTCATAACTTACTTATTCATTAGTAAACCAGAGACAAAACGGCTAGAATGATCCTCTTCATCCGATTCGCCGTCATAATCGCCATCCTAGGCCTCCTCACCTCAGCCCAAAGAGCAAGAGACCTGATTGAATGGGCTAGAGGGGACTGCTCCGGTGATTCAACCATCTGCAGTAGCGTTTAGGACGAAGATTGCTGCGTTGCTGGTCCCAGAAATGCTCGTTCTGGCTGCTGCAAGGATTCTCGTGACAGTGACACCTATTTCGTATACAGCGGAGGCAAATGCAGGAACCAATAAAGAACTACGACGGGCGATACCCGTGTGATTGTGGGCGACCAGAGTGGACAGAGGTGGAGTGGGGGTGGTCGTAATAAGGGCAAAGACTCGGTTGTGGTTTGACTTCCTGTACGAACACAGTGGAGCCGGAATTGATATCGATTGGGGGTGGTTCAGGGTGAATGGAAGTATCATCGAGGATGACAAAAAAGCTTCTCTGGGCGTTATGGGGGAAAGGAATCCCTGTGCCGCGGGAGTTGATGAAGTATGAGGTAGGCACTGCCTGCTCTGGACGCGGCTCTCCACGACGTTCATTTTCACCGTTTGCAC
The DNA here is from genome assembly GCA_027569065.1 of Aspergillus cavernicola. NCBI lineage: Eukaryota > Fungi > Ascomycota > Eurotiomycetes > Eurotiales > Aspergillaceae > Aspergillus > Aspergillus cavernicola. The sequence goes on along the minus strand of JAPDEK010000079.1, from coordinate 134,995 downwards.
ACCAGTTGGGAAGGCACCGACGCTATTACTGTTTAAATCGCATGGAAAAGGACATATGGGACTTGACTTGTCCAGAATGAGGGAAAAGTTATTGTATTAATGGGAGGGCTTCTAAATTGTCACTGCCCAAATTGATGGTTATGGGAGTGTCTTGACCGAGCTTGAACATGTTGAAAGCGTTCAAATGGGCTTCAACACGGAGCAAGTCCATTGAGTAGGAGCATGTTGAGTCATAGCATCCAATAGTACATGCGAGAAAGACCCGAGGACCCGAGATATTCTGTGCCGGAGCCGTAGTAATGTTGATATAGTTAGGCCTTACAAGCTGAATTTGTAAAAGCCGAATCAGGTCGCTAATCTGGTCACGTCCATGCTTCCTATCTGTAACAAATAATACGACACATTTTCTGCATCAAAAATAGCACCTCACCGAAGTAATGATAAAATTTCCCGATTGATGGAATGAAGCTGAAGAAAGTGATTGGTGATGGGTAGAAAAAGGCGGGACAAAGGGCGGTCTGATGAGAACTGCCGGGAATAAACAATCTATCTAAAAAGAGCAGATTTCTTCTAGACTTGCCATCCTCTTCATCGAAATCACCATGGAGTAGGTTGGCTGTTTATCTTGACAAGAAATATCATCCTCATGGCTCGCATCACAACCTTTAATGCCCACGAGGCGCCTCCGGATGCCGTCCGACAGCGCTATAAGCAATATCAGAAGACCTCTCTATCCGAGATTAACGCAGATGCTAGCATTGTTGATATGCAGTCATTGGTTGCGCATGAGCTTCCCAGTGAAGTTGCACTTACACGATGGATATCTGCCGAGGACCTCCAGCCTGCATTCGACAAATTCGTTGATTCATCTGGAGAGACCGAGGAACCGCAACGGAACATTCCTGTTTATACTCACCGATCTATAACTGGTTAGCACTGCTTCATCGATAGTCCGGCCTTTGTTAACAAGCTTAGGTCTCCTCATGGTTCCATCGCTGGTCTCGCCAGCAGTTCAGGTCCAATTGCTTTCCCGCTTGTTCCACCGAGACTTGTCCAACAGTGAGCATAAAACCAATCTCCATCTTCACTACGATATATCATACCCTGTGCAAGCGAATGGGGTCACTGAATATCGCGACTCGACATCTTCGAAGGTATCGTTGGAGAGGACTCTGTCCTTTTTTGAAGACAACCAGTCACGTACACTGCCTCCTAAGGATCCGGAAGTACACAAGCCACTCACCATGCAAAACGTATTGAACAAAAAGCTGCGCTGGGTCACTCTAGGTGGCCAGTACGATTGGACGGCCAAGGTGTACCCAGCCGAGCGGCCTCCTGCTTTCCCTGAAGATGTTGCAGATCTTCTCCGAGCCGCCTTTCCCGAAACAGAGCCTGAAGCTGCCATCTTGAACTTATACTCACCGGGAAATACTCTAAGCCCTCATCGAGATGTCAGTGAAGAATGCGATGCGGGCCTCATCAGTATTAGCTTCGGCTGTGATGGGTTGTTCCTCATCAGTCACGATGACGGCGCAGGGTGTGAAGTCATCCGACTTCGCTCTGGCGATGCTGTTTATATGGATGGGACTTCACGTTTCGCTTGGCACGCGGTGCCTAAAATTGTCCCCGGAACCTGCCCTTCCTGGTTGGAAGACTGGCCCGGCATTCCGGACAGTGAAGTGGACGCGTCCCGCTATGCAGCCTGGAAAGGTTGGATGTCCAGCAAGAGAGTAAATTTGAACGTCCGACAAATGGCAGCCGACCATAGTTGAGCGCACCATTGAGGAGTGGCAGGAAGGCTTTGGTCAAGCTCTTATCTCGGCCATGGCAACTCCTGCAATATTGCACCGGCGATCATCTACCCCTGGGCAAGTTGTGTCAGTTTTCCAACGGCCCGAACGTTGAAACTACGTTTATGGTTAAACTCGAATTGCCGACTGCTATAGTTCAGAACGAGTGGTTCCCAGCGACTTCGACAAAGCATGGGAATCGGGTTCATAAGGCGATGCTAGACAACAGGTCAGCTCAAAGCCATAACAGTTATGCCAAAACTTACTAGTTGTCATACTATAAAAGTGGTAAGTATATTAATTGCTCGAATTGCAGGACAGTCTAAGCAGAGACCAGCGCGGGGAACCCTGAAGATTCGCATTTTGAAACCGCCTCGAAACGGATCAAATGAAATTTCTGCTGTCTTTGTCAAAACCAATAGATACTGGACTTGTGAGATAAAGCACGTTCAGTCTGTGACCGGCGGCTGGTCAGACGCCAAGATGTGTTTCAGCTCTCCTTAATCTCGGCGCGACCCTGTCACGTCGCGGATCTTCAATCTTGGCCTAGAATCTGGGCCTCCAGCCGTCTATCGATATAGTGCATTCGCGAGTGATTGGTGGTTTTGTTGTTTTGTTTTAATGCTGAAGAGACCCTAGCGTCGGCCAGCCAGTGGTCGAAGTGTCTCGCCCAGACCCTGAGGTACCGACTACCAGGGGCACGGCGTTCCTACCAATTGGACCCTCTTCAGTGGACAAAGACGATGGCTCCAGGATGTTCATTTATCTAAGGATCTGGGTACCGCCAAGTTTGGTATATGTTTGATCCTGCCCGACTCAGAGCACTTGAAACACCTCCCCTCTAGCGTTGGAACAATGCCCTAGTCGGAGTAGTATATAACCTGACGATCGGCTACAATGTGTAACGAAGCCAGACGCTCATTCACTCATTCCTTGAGACTGTGCCTCCACTCTCCTTAAGATGGCGCTTATTCTTTTCTTTCATCTGCTGGCAGTTTTGACCTTGGCTTCTGGAAAGCCAATTTTGATCCCTCGGCTGGGCCAGGAAGTATCGCAGGACGATGCTCAGCCTTTCTTTGATGTAATGTTGGAGTCACTTGGAAATACGTCTGTTAAGGCGCAGGTCACAAATGTAGGCACGCAGGGCGTTCGGGTTGTCCAGAGAGGCGGAATCCTGGACCATGTCCCGACGAAGAAGGTCACCGTCCACGGTGGTGGTAAGTGGCATCTGTTGTCTCTGCCTGGTTAAATGATATGCTAATATCATCAGACTCCGACCCAACATTCACTGGAGTCCGGGTAGAATACATTCTCTCCCACCTATCCGCCGAAGGCTTCATCCAAATCTCCCCCAACCAAACCGTCGAGTCCGTCTTCGACATCGCAGACCTCTACGCCCTCTCCCCAGGACAAGAATACACCGCCATCGCGGACGGGGTCATCGAATACACCGCCCTAACAAACCAGACAAAATTCCACTCCTTCAGCTACAAATCCAACACCATCTCCTTCACCGCGCCCACCGACGTCCCCAACCGCCTCGAAGACCGCGCCACCCTCGTCTGCACAGACGAATATAACTCCCTCGTCCAAGATGCCATCTCCCGCGCCGCAGAAATGGCCACCGCCGCCGCCGCAGACGCACGAACAGGCAGCGCCCTCTTCCAGAAATTCTTCAAATCCACCTCCCAAGCCGACATGGACAACGTCGCCGGCCGACTAGACGCCATCGCCAACGAAGCAACAACAGCAGGCCAACTAACGTACTACTGCGAACCCACAGAAGACGACTACTGCGCCGGCAACGTCGCCGCCATGATGTACCCCACCCTCAACAAAGTCGTCAACTGCCCGGGATACTACACCAGCACCAAAGTCTCGAACTACTGCAACTACCTCGACCAAGCGGCTATCACCCTTCATGAATTCGCCCATGCAGATGCCGTCTATAGTCCTGGAACCGAGGATATCGCATATGGCTACGAGGGTGTCCTCGCCCTTGACACAGATCAAGCGTTGTTGAATGCCGACTCGTTTGCTTATTACGCTTCTGGTATACCCCTCCATTTTCCTCCTGCTCCTGTGAAAATAATAAGATCGTGAACTAACAAAGCAACAGCTGTCTACCTCCAATGCGCCGCCGACGACTCCATCACTATTGGAACGCCCCTCGTCAACACCGGGGTCAACTCATCTAGTACCGTCGACATCAATATCAGCACTAAGACTGATACTTCCACAACTACTACCGAGACCGACACACCAACACCAATAGCAATAACGACAATTACAACAACAATTACAGCAACAGCCACACTCCAATCAACCACAACCACAACCACAACCACCACTACAACCGCAAACCCAACTCCCACCCCCACCACAGGCACAATCCCAGACACGGGCTCCGACCCATGGCCCTGGGGCGGCGGATTCGGCGAGGGCCACCACCACAGCAGTGACGACGACACCAATCAAACAGGTACCTTGGGCGGCGGGTCTGAGACCTCATCCCCGGCCTCGTCCGGAACAGCCGTGCCAGTTACGACATCCTCGGGAGATAACCTATTCACCTTGCAGGATTTGCTCGATTGGTTGATGGCTCAGTATTCGGGGCAGACTCAGACAGAGACGGATAGTTCGAACTCGGACTCGGTCTCGGGGTAAACGGTGAAGGTTAAAGTTGAGTCGAGTCCGGAGGTTGTGTAGGTGGAGGTGGATAGGGATTGGAGTGAGATGGATTAGTAGATAGATAGATAGATCCGGGTATGGTGGGGTAGGAGATGAGATTATGCTTGGTCATTGACTGCCGTAGCATAATCGTATATACAGAAAGCTTTCGAGATAAAAAGGGATGAAGATCAATCACTTATATTGCATCCGTCTAGTCAAATTGCAGATACGCATAGAAAATCAAAGTACTTGTCCCAGCTCACAACAAATTCCCACAAACAACAACAAACCCATACTGCTAGGATAGAGATAGCGCGGACCCATCAAGGCAAGAAAGAATAAAAATTTCACTGTAGAATGAACTCATTGCCCACCATACGTCTGAGCTGGTGTCAGATTGAAAACCCCTTTGCCCCGTTCTTCCTCGGTTAGCTTTTCTTCCAAAACATGACGTGCGGTGACTGCAAATCGCAAAGCCTTGTCCTTATCCACCTTGACTTCATGCTGCACGGTGAAGATAAATTTAGCTGGTGATTAGGGTTCCTATCATATCCAAAGTGTTGGGAGACTAGGATCGTACCTCATAAAACTTCTGCAACCCCTCGCCGTGCATGATCACCATATCACCATGATGCAAGACCATCTTGATCAAATCTGGGCAGTCTCGTTTGGGTTTGCTTTTCTTGTGCGAAGCCAACCAAGCCTGCTCGTACTCCTTCGCAGTTATGGATCCTTTTTCCAGCATGGCTTTGAGCTCGAGCCGGTTTTCGCGGTTGTTGCACTGTGGCAGAATAGGATCGTCTGCTGTCAATTTATTGCTCTTGGATAGGCCGAGGTAGTATTTGGTCTTCATGCGTAATGACATGATGGACGACGCGCCGAGAGAAAGCGTAGCGATTGTTGGGCCGAGGGTGCTTTCGCCGTCATCGTGGTACTATTTCATGTTTATCGAATTAGACTTTATGAATGCTTCTCTAGGGGGTGAAGATGGAGGGGCGTACGCCAATATTTTGGCCCTCAAAGTAGCCTAACAGTAGGAGCTCGTTGGGAGGCTTAGCGGCGCCTCCCTGTATTGAGACAGCGCGTTCAGTGGCCCAGGTTAAACGGCCCAGAGTGTGAAGGACGGGATCGGGTGCTTGATTGAATCCAAGCGAATCGACTGCGACTACGTACTTGTATGGCATTCCCTGCGCAAAGTTAGTGCTGGGGATAGTAAGTAATGAGGATGGGGACTTTACAAAGTTGACAGCAAATTGGGCGTTCAAAGTCCCAGAGACTATAAATCAACGCGTCAGCTCAACTTCAGATCCCCCGTGAGTGCAGTTGTAGTTCGTACGCACCCTTTGCTGCCGACAAGGGATACCGGCGAAGTCCCAAATCATGGACCTGGAGCTGCTGGAACAGGTCATTCGGACCGTTATCACGGGCATTGATGTCCTTGGTGGCCATCAGATGCGTAACGTAGCCGGCATCCCCAAGCTTGTAGGTAATCCTCCTATATGGGAGCAGACCCGTATTATCCACCTCTGGTTTTATGATAGAGTCAAACCAAACGGCGCGCTTGATAGGGCCCAACTCGAAATCGTCGCTTACTGATCGGACCGAGACCAGATGCATGGGCATCACTTTTTGAAATGTACATGCGCCCTCTCGTCCGTTTGCTAGGGGATCCGTGCACTTCCAACCATTCCAGAACCTGCGTGTGATGCATTTTTTACACATTGGACATACAACCCCCTTCCGGGCGATCGTTGAAGTGGAGATATGGGGGTCATCGTCGCTCATGGTGGATAGGAGGTTGGGGACCAAGCTGGAGGGAGATTGTATCTCTGGGTCTGCAGGCAGGCGAGCGTCGAGGAATTTCTGATCGAATGTTAGCTCTACTGGAGGCTGTGCTCCGTTGAGCTTCCAAAAACCGGCACATTTGTCCGATAGACACATCCAACCTTCGGAGTAAACCTTCGGGTGGTGGGTAAGACACGTAGGGCACTGCTTGATATCCGGCTTGGTCAGGCGTTGGGAGTGAGGTACCGGCTTGGGGGATCCCTTCTCCGCCCACCAGCTCTTCTCCGAGAGGTCCAGCTTCTCTAAACGCACCCTACAGGCCTTTTTATTGTTGATTTTCTCGTACCACATGTCGGCAATTCGGAAGAATGCCATAACATTGTACCGATGGGGCAGTTTTCGTCTCAAGACTTGATTCTTGTTACCTGGTATAATATTAGCCGTGCTCTGTAAAGCCATGGAAGGAGAGGCTTGCCGATGATAAGTCCCACAGGGACATTAAAGTCCATGCTGTGTCTCAGGGCTTTAATGATGGTGTTACCCTCATCATGATCCTTGGTTTGGGTCAAAATCTTCTCCCCTCCCTCGCTGCTTTTTTCGTTGCCGCCTCCACTGCAGACGTCAGAACTGCTGGTAGGTAGACAGAAGTGGCACATACGTTCTAGTAATAATCAATTCGTCGTCGATATATGAGCGAATTCCGGAGTCCTCGTCAACGAGGAAGCCCCAACATAACCCATTCTTATAGTGCACCCCACCCATGGTACGCGCAAACCAGGGGATCGAGTCGCAGATGGCACCGCGGTCCTGAGAAATGTCAGGGAAGCATGTATATCACTCAAAAGGTCACAAACATCTCCCCATGCTGGAGGGGGCCCATCCACCTCAGGCCAGGATGATTTGTCGTCATCCGCGCCATTCATGGGTGCAGCATCGGGTAGCTCAATGTCGTCGTCGGCTGAAGTAGAGTGGACAATCGGCAAGGCAGGTGGTACTATGACTGTCGGCGATGGATTTCGACCAACTCTATAGGATGCGTACCTGCAGCTGAACCTCCTCTCTTGCGACCTACACGGCCGTTGATCACCCCTTTACCTCTAGCCCCGGTGGCTTTGGCGGGGGTTCCTCGGGGCGCCATTGAAAGCTTCTATTTGAACTGAAGTAGGAATGAAGGATGGGGATAGAGATGAGATAAAAGTTCTATAAGCGATGGGAGATGGATAGGTGAGGATGAAGAGAATGCAGAGGAAGAGCTGGGATGGAATGAGATGAAGAAGTGGCCTGGACACCTGGAAGGAAGTCACGGGTTCGGAATCGAACCTTCTTTCAAACTTTCCTTTGACTTTCCATCTTTAGATGTGCCCCATGAAGTATCTGGACCTCGATTCATGCTTGGTGGATTCATCAGGCTTTCTTTATACATCATGGATCCATCAAGGGTTGATCGAGAGGAGTGCTGGTGAGTCAAAGCCAGCACTCACCAAGAGCAACGAACATGAATTTAGCCCTTCCTGGCACTTCAGAGACTCGAAGCCTGGTCGCGTCCGTCTTGTTTCTACATCAAGTCCATTTGTCTTTCAGATCATCGTGGTGTCATGTGTCAAAGACTGACCTGTTCTCTTTGTCTTGCCAGGTCTCTTTCAACCCATTTGGCAGTCATGACAGACGACATCCAGAGTATATCCAATGTTATGGGTCAGAAATAACCTGCTGTGAACAAGGGCCGAGTCATATCCGACGTTCAAAGATGGCAGGGGTGGCTTTTGTACTCAACCAGCCCTACAAACCCTGCAGACCTTACAAACTGATCTCCACATTTGTAGCAAATGCCCCTCTTTCATTCGATTTGAGCTCAATTTCATTCACGTCCTCCGTTATTGAGTGGAACTGGTTGGTCTCCGATATTCGGCTCGCCGAACCTCAACCCCCAGAAAGGAAAGGAGGGGTGCATGGCCGATGAGCTGCTCCATCGTACCCGCTTCGTTGGATGGTCTGAAAAGTAGACAATTTTGGCGAATCTGCCCTACAAGTGTCGAATATGGAAGAGATAATTGAAGATAGGATGGTCGATTGATTAGGGAAGAAGTCTAGGAATGACTACAGTCGAAATTTATGTACAGGAGGGACAAAGAACTTGACAATCTCAGAGAATATTCTTCCTGGATCCATAGATCCACTCCAATATTCCATGGGCGTCTTTCCAAACAGAACTTTGTGCATTAACGTGATCTATCTATCCTAGGGCTTTACGCAAACGCGACTCGAACTGGAGAATACAGAGATAAACACAGACATAGTCCAAGTGACAAAAGACACGCAAGCCCCCACTGAGTCCAGATATCTCTCCTCCCTCGCGTATCCGGACTCTTATACATCTTCCACCCAAACCTCGAGCGCCCCGGCACTGGCAAAAACCCAACGACCGCCCCATCAGCCACCATCTTCGACGCGATATAACATGCATACGTTGTTGCATGGGGCAGAAGAAAACGCCCGAGGAACGCCTTCATGGGATCGTCACGGGTCTGGAGCCGCACACTGAATCTAGACCGCTGGTATAGAGAGTTTGTCCGGGCGTATCGCTGAGTTTGGTACTCCTTGAAAAGCCTCTTGATCTGGTCATCTGTTGGTTGGCACTTGCTGTCGGCGGGCCTTGTTTTGATGGTCTGTTCTAAGAGTGTAGACAAGAGTGCAGCATCCTCCATTGCGCTGTTTGCGCCTTGTCCGAGATTGACAGTCATCTTAGGTTAGAGGTAAGTACGCCAGTCGTCTCAAAGGGGGTATATAAGAGTAACCAACCTTACGAGCAGCATCCCCCATCAAAACCACCCGACCATGAAACATCGTCTCGAAAATCCCTTCTTCCATTGCCGTCATCGACCCATACATCCTCTTCTCCCACAAATGCCGAATACAAACGTCTCCCGATATCCGGACATGCCCAAAGCGACTGCCACAGGTCTCGGCCGCATCCTTCTGGCTGTAGCGTGGGATATCTGGATACGTGTATTTCCTATCCATCTTGTTGATCACGAACCAGTACACACGGTCCTTACCATGGAATGTCATAACAGTGACTCCCTGCCCGTATACGTTGAAATGCTCGCCACTATGAAGACCGGGGATTGCGTTGGATATTCCAAAGACACACGCGAATTCGGCGGTCATTCCTGTACACGCTCGGTGTCAATTACTCATCTTGCCTTGAGATGGAGCAGAGAGCAAGTGAGACAAACCTGACTTTTCACGTGTCTTCATAATCCCTGGTTCCTGATCATCTACTAACCGCCACATCTCCGAACGCACACGGCTGTGAACTCCATCCGCGCCAACAACAATACTGCCCTGGTATGTCAACTCATCGTCGGTCACCACCGAGACTCCGTCCGCTGTCTGTCGAACCTCAGTCACCTGTTTATTAACGAGGATTCTGGCTTTCTCCGGATACCGCTCATAAAGCGTGTGCAGCACTTTCTGTCGTTCAAAGAAAACGATTGGATACCCAAACCTAGTCAAATTGAGCATCAGCAACCCACGCAAACAAATTAATTTTTTTAAAAAAAAAAAAAGCAAAAACAAACCCAGACACCCTACCCAGTTCAGTGCCCACGAGAGGAGAAAAAACAAACCAAGGAGAAAATAATAACAATGAACCTTTCAAGAAGCGCCTGCGGCATCGAATTACTCCATGTCGAGCCATCAGGCTGCGCGACCAAGAACCGATTCAACGGCTCCGTCTGTCTCTCCATCTCATCATACAGCCCCAGCTGCTCGAGTACCTGACTCCCATTCGGCCATAGCCCAATCGAAGCGCCTTCCTGGGGTGCAATCTCTTCGCGTTTCTCGATGATGATGTGGTCGATGTTCGCTCGGTGGAGGCAATGCGCAAGGGTTAAGCCGGCAATCGAGCCGCCGACGATTATGACTTTGAATTGGCAGTTTTCCATTTCCTTGCTGGGGATTGTAAATGGGGTGAGGAGGTGAGGAGTTGAAGTTGAACTGTGTAGGGAAGAGTAAGTTCTATTAGTAGGTAGAAGGGGTAAAGAAGAACAGAACAGAACAGCATGATGGAATTAAGTCTCGAGTTAATTGATAAGACAATCAGATGAATGAATTGCATCAGAGACTCCACTCTACACCGTTGAGCAAAGCAAAACAGATCTTCTCATCGCAAATCCCTGCCAAGTTCAATAGTTGGATGGTCTCACCCGCATCTCCTTGCAGATCAATGGAGGATGGAGTAGGTATTAAGGTAAGGATCTTTCTCCGAAGGAACCGTTCACTGTTCAGATCGTATCCTGTTATTTTCTCTATGTCTACTAGACTCGATTGCTTCGGTTTACTGTGATATGTTTGTGGTATAGATACTCCGGACCCGCTGTAGGAACGGTTTTGCTTTTTTCTGTGAGGATATGATGTAAGATCTTGGTTGAAAAGCAGAGTATATATATCCATGAGAATACCCTCGATATTTTCATGGTATTTTCTTGTTGCTTGTTGGTTGTTGATCTTAAAAACACCGTCTCTGCTTTGGCATCTCAACGGTATATATGTATATACATCGGCCATCTCAGACCTTTGATTTTGATCCATCACCTACCGGGACGATCGGAATGACAGCTGGTCTTAGTCCACCGGACCTCGAGTTCGTGGAGAATTTAAATATATTAAAAAAGGGGATTGATTTCGGGTTGATGGGATTACTACCTACTGAGCGCTTATGTATCAGGATTATAACTTACCCTCTTTATTCTTTTTTGCCATTACTTAGTTGTTCGAGCAGCTGGTCTGTTTTATCCTACTGACGCTTACCAGCGTGTACTACGGAGTACAAGGCTCAGCGATGTTCAGAGCTCTAGGATATATCCAGACTGAAATCGAGAAAGAACACAAGATAAATGGAATAGGTGACTTGCAAGAATTGAAACTCTTATTAGCAGGATATTGCGTGCTTGGGTTCTATAACGGATGAACTACGTGCTAATTTCTATTTGGCTTGTCTTCCAAGTCCTCTAGATGTCATGTTTAACCCTCCCTCTTAGAATAATATTTAAATGCTTCACCCTCCAACTCCAGGAAAATACTTAAGGAGGGTTTAGCGCCATATTACTGTAGGATTCTTCAAAATGGACATGGCGCTGAAGTCTGACAAGGATCGGAAGAACGTTTCTATATGAAGATGATGCACTGGAATGGAGATCTGGCAGGTGATTCCACCAATACTTTAAAGATTAAACAGGGTATAGCATGTAGGAAACGAATTGAAGGAGGATGCTTAGCAGCTGTTCTGCCGGGCCCGGTGCCCTAATCTCTGCATGATATGAGAAAGTCCTCCAATGAGGACGTGGTGACCCCAAAGCTTGTTCCTGGGACGGGTCAGGATTTAAATGTTTAATTTACTTCATACTTGGGGGGATGTTCGGGTTTGTTTGTGGTAATGTTGTGCCGAATGGATGGATAGATGGATTGGATGCTTTGTGTGAAGGATCCGAGTCAAGGGCTTATAAAGGGTGCTGGGTTTGCAGGAGGTTGAGACTTTCCATCCATCTAATTCCCACAACATCCGCCTCAACTTCTAGATCTGGGATAGTCCATACACAGCTAAGATGTTGCTTTGGACTACACTTCTAGCAGCCACGGTCGTGGCCTTCTTTCTTTTGAAGAAAAGGTGTACTAATGGAGGGTTCTGTAGATTGTTGACGCGGTGGAGGTGTTTTATTAAGGATGGTAGATTGATCATCCTGGATACTCCGAGTATGGGAAGAGATGGGGCAGATGGTATTCAAGAAGACTCATTCTACGATGTATCTCATGCGTAGCTACAAACATCTAGATATCTGAGCTCCCAACCTTAGAAATCTTAAACCCCCCCGGAACTCTCGTCTGAAAGACACGCTCAGGATCAAATTTGACAGCCGCATCTCGCATCTTCCGAATATTCTCCTCGCCATAACTCCCCATCGGGTCCTGCGAGCCATCACAGTAGTTCAAATAGCGAAAGCCTACATCTCCACCAACAGACCTAGCATATTCTGCAATCTCGTCAATGGCACGCTTGAGAGCCGGGAACCCGATGGTTGCATTCATCTCAGGCGTATCGACCTCAACCGCCCAAACTAGTAGTACGCAGTCGTCTTTGATGCGGTCTAGCCCTAACATGTTGCCACCGCGGGCTGTTGAATGTGCTCCGAACGAGGTTGGGAGTGGTTGGAGGACCATGGAGAAGTAGAAGTTTTCTTCTGGGATCTGGCTTTTTAGGTTGGAGACCGCTGTCTCGAAGACGGATGCTGCTTTGAGGATGATTCGGAGATCCGCTTTGAATGTTAAGGAGAACCATGTGTCTCTGATTTTATTGAGTGAGTGAGTGCTCATTCAAAGATCTGGCAGAGGATAAGATAACATACTGCTTGCCTGATGGGACGATGAACGACTCTAGTTTGGTTGCAATGGAGGTAACCTTCTGATCTTTTTGACCGGGGATAGCGAGGAACTTTTTTAAAATCCGGGGTTCCTCTTCACCATCTAGATTCATCAGGGAAAGATAGATGAAGTGGTCTTTTGCCTTGGGGAGATAAGTCCACATGGCGAGAATATGGTTGTTTGGGTGCATGGCTAGGTTCTTTACGAAGTCTAACAGTGCCTCGGCAAGCTTAGGCGTGGAGTCCTTATTGCAGACTATGTTGCAATCCCAGACGTCTCTGGCCGGGAATGTCACCATGTCAAAGCGTGTGACGATGCCAAAGTTGTTTCCCCCGCCTTTGAGGACTCGAAAGAGGTCGGGGTTGGTTTTGTCATTGGCGTTGACGATGCTGCCGTTGGCCAAGACAACTTCGTAGTTGACAACCTGGTCTAGATCCAGTTAGATATGGGACTGGGAATCTCAGTTTCAATAATATGAATTGGTTTACCGCATGCGAAACCCACTCTGCAAGTGTAGAATGTTTTGCCGCCACCAGTTAACAGACCCCCAATACCGACCTTGCCCTCACGACCACCAGCAACCATCCGTCCCTCTAGATATAAGCGTCAATATAGTTTTCACATGGTGAAGTTGTCATATCATACGTTTCTCCAGTTCCCTGTACGCATTCGCCCAAGTACCCCCCGGAAGCAAGGAGGCAAGCTGCGTCTCTGAATCATAGCTCGTCGTCGTCATCAAGCCGAGATCAATAGTAATGCCATCGACGATGTTACTGGCGCCCGCCCATGCCATGTGTCCACCACTGTAGGGAACGGAAATTAGTGGCTAGTCCGAATCTAAAGCAGACGAGAATAGATGTGCTATGCTTACCTTCTTACCGCAAACTTGCAATCTGGGGTGTCTACGACAGCCTTCACTGCTTTTGCAACCTCCACGGTGTTTCGTGGCTGGACAATAGCCCAGGGGTGGAGTTGCGCTGTTAGGGACCAGTATGAAGCAATGCGAGCATTATAGCTTTCTTGGCCGGGGAGGTGTAGAACATCTCCCAAGCCTGCTGCCCACAGGTTCGAAAGAGCTTGCTCTGCGTTAGATGCCATCTTTTCTGTGAGATGGATGATAATGTCAAGTGAAGAAGAGATCTTTTCCACTTGGTCGTAAGGGTTAAGGCATCCCATCTACCCCGCTCGATACCTGATACGGAGATGATTGTCGGACTATACATGAGTTTGGGTTCCCAGGCTTGACAAACAAAATATGAAGCTATTCAAACTGTACCTTCACATGGATACAACTTGTGGAGACGCTCTCAAGCAGCGGAGCCGACGAATCACCGAAATAATACTTTTTCGATGTAGTGAAGAAATGAGGTTAAGCTTACTGCTTTGCGTGTTCAAGCTGGAGCACTCGAGAGATTCAGAGAAAAGAAAGAATACAAGTTACAGCCGTCATGCATATCCTTATGACCATGGTCAGTTTTGTCTTGTATGGTAAGCTGACTGGGCGCTGCGCTAACAGTGAGCGCTCAGCCTCATCCCAACGCGGGGCTGCATTCAACATTCACACCTGTCCCTTCATTCGAAGATGGATCCCCTCTCAGCCTTCGGGCTCGTGATGAATATTGCAGCTATCATCGACCTGAGCGTGAAGGTCATCGACAGCTATAAAAATGGTCTGGGCCCCGACCATGCCCGTCTCAAGGGTTCCGCGGATGAAATGGACCGACTATGCCAGCATCTCGGAAACGCCAAAATCATGGCGCTGCCCGCTACCGGCACGGTAGAAGGGGAGCTACAAGATTGTGCCAGACGGTGTATGGAAAATGCAGAGGCGATTCGAATGGAGTTGGATCAACCTGCACTGTCACGAAGACAGCGCGCTATCAGGGGGTTCAAACTTCAATTTTCGAGAAGGGTCCCCCGGCTCGAACGGGATTACTGAAGATTGATCCAATAGAAATCCTTTGGGGGGGGAATAATCGGCGAGATTGATTGTTGGTTGGAAAGAAATGGAAGCCTTGAAAATACGTGTAACCTGATGCTGATTATCGAGCGGGGTTGTTGTACATCTTCAGTAGAGTCCATGCGGCTTATTGCAGGAGTCGGAGAAAGCAGGGCAGAACCTATCTGACACAGTGCCACTGCCTGGTCGAGGTTTTTAAACCTCACCAGGCTATAACCTGACTAAGTGACCACTGATAATAGAACCTTTAAGCTCTTTTCCGCCGGATCGCGGATAGCAACTGTAAGTGAGGGATCCAGAGCTTGAGATATAAAATCCATTCCCAAGCCAATGGTTGGCTACTCTTTGTTTGATATCCGCCTCGCCTCATCCAGTGGGCGATCCTCTCCTCGCTGATATCAGCGGTCTCGCAGAGCATGGAATGTTAGTCCAGACCAAAGAGACAAACCAATAGATACGCAAGAGGACAGTTATTCCTGGGAGCTCACATTTCCATGCGCCATGCAGCCTTTGCTGCTTCTCTCTCTCACGGCGGCCAATCCTCTCTTTGTCTCAACCAGTCCATCTTTTCTCGCATCGGTTACATGATAGCCAAGAGGACCACCTACTACAAATTTGATTAGCTACAGCATGCTGCATGCAGTGACGCGTCACTTTGAGGCGTGAGAGGTGGTCATAAGCAAGGACTTGTGAAGCAGTGCTGAATCTTTTGCCCGCCCACCTGTTCCCATGTAAGTGTCATAAGATTCTCCTTTCCTAATCGACCTTACACTCAGTTAGGGGTCAATGGATATTTTCAGAGGTTGCAGGTGCCTTACCTAGCAGATAAATTTGAGATCCAGCTCGTGTGTCATTGCTTCCTTTCCGAGATAAAGTCATAATTGCTCATAGTATAGCCCACATTTGAAGAATGGCATCTGCTTTGATTGCTTTGAAGTCACCTGCACGAACTCGTCATATCTCTGCCTCACTAGATCAGTAGAGGCGCAGCGATGATGCATTGGTAAAGCTATGTAGCTGAATTAGTTTCAAAGTTCAAGGTATGCATGACGGGTGGTGGTATAAAAAGCAGAGCATTGCAAATTCAGTACTGGTCTAGACCGAGACCTAATGTGTGGAGCAAAGAACAGAGAGGCCCAGGTGGAACGCAAGGTAACATCTTAATTACTGAACATGTTTATTTAAGACAGCTGATGAACCCCTTTGTCACCTTACAGTCTCACGCGTCTTCGCGCCAGTTCTATATAAGCAGCTCTACATGATGGCCTCAAGTAAAGTTGCCGAGATTTCTCGCTCAGACTTAAGGAGCCTTGGCTTAGCTACAACCAAAGTCACCAATGTCAAGCATTTGTCCTCTTACAACTGGGTAGACACTTCTGCGCCGACCATCGCTATCCCTGGCCGCCCACCACTTTGGTCACCACCAGAGGCTGCTCAACAGCTAAAAAAAGACTCTGGTCTTATTTACATAGCACAAAATGCGGCTCGCCATCCTGACAGCCCTCTTGAACCTCTCTTTCGCGCCTTATATGTTTCCGACCCTTCGTTTGATATACATTCGGTTGATATTGTGACTGATCGAAACAATATTCGGAAGCTTCTGTCGTTTGTCAATCCTAGCCTAAGTAGAGGCGTGCCTGAACCATTTACTATTGATGTTGAGGTCCTCAAAAATACTGCCATGTTTTGTCGTGCAGAGACCAAGGCCATGGAATATGTTGGGCCACACGAATTCATCGGCTTCGGGCATGAGTTCGAGAAGGCATATACTACGAATCAGTTGGATGGCAGTACCGGACATCATCGAATAATCTCATATCAGTTTGGTGATATGAAGCTCATCGTGCGTCACGAAACAGACGGGTATATTCATACGTTCGCGAAAACACCAATTGGGGCTGAAGGGGCAGAAAACCCTAGCTTATCAAGCATGCTAGAATCCTTGTCCCTTGGTTCATCCGAGAGCTACTCCCATACACCTCCCATCGTTTCCAAGCTGGTTATCAAAGAAGACGGCCAGGCGGTACCAATCGAATCTACCCTTGAGATCAAAACACGTGTTTCTCATAAGCCGATCAAGATCAAAGAGGTGCTCCCACAGCTGTGGGTATCCCAAACACCGAATCTTGTGCGCGCCTACCACAAAAATGGGCTATTTGAGCAACCACAGGTTGAAAATGTCACACTTGAAATCCAGGAATGGGAAGAAGAACATCAAACCGACCTTCGACAGCTGTCCACTGTTATCCAGAAGATAATCGAAGCGACGAGGAAATGTGGCGGAAACGCGACTATCAAGTATGATACTGAGGGCGATAAATTAGTGGTCTGGAAAGTAGACAGAAGGACTATGTTGCCAAACGATCTCTATTCCAAATTGGACAATACCAGCGGTACAAAATTGGAGTTGATCAAGAGCTTGAACGAGACATCAGAACCAAAGCCCTCGAGGGCGGCAATCAAGATTGGTGATGTCTTCTTTGATGTTGACCTCACCACGATACCATATCTAGCTTCCTTCGTGCAGAACCAGCACGCTACCCAGCCAGGCGCATCGGAATATGTCCACAGTCCCATCCCCCTCTTTGATACCGCGCTCAAAGGAATCACCTCAGGCTTCCGGCAATGCTTTCGCTCCTTACCAGCTGATCTTTCTCAGTACCACACTCTGTGTGGAACATATCATCTCCTTAGGGCTGATGTGCTTGAGCGGCAGTCAATTAATGATATTTTTGCCGACCTGAGGTCCTGCAAACTTGGTTACGATGATTATGGTCCTATCAGAGGCAATAAATCCGCAGCGCGTGACGCGGCATTTCGGCTTTTGTTCTTGATACTGCAAATGGGGTCTGAAGAGAAGCAAAGAGACAGCAATAAGGTCTATAACGCCGTGCTATTTGTTGTCTCTCATCCGGGAACTTTCAAGTGGCGCACGAGGACTGTGGTGCGTGCAGCTTATGAAGAGCAATTCATGATCTCTCCCAAACAGAGAGTCACGCTGAGCAAGTGGGAACGTAAGGACCAAGTCTCAGACGATGATAACACCACAGAGGACGAGTTTGAAGACTATTTTTATTACTCAGATGACTCTTGATCCTTAACCCAGGCCCTCCCACCAGCTATAGCCCGACCTAACTGTTTGGCAAGTTTCATTTATTCACATCCTTCTCCGTCTGTTCCTACCGCTGGTATTTGGCCTTTTTCATAATGTGCACACGTATTTGTCCGTGACTCTTGACCTGCGTTCTGTCTGACCATAGCGCTGCAATATCTGGAGAGTTATAATCAGACAAGTTTACACACACTCCGCGGATTATCTTCCGGGTCATGCATCATCGTATTCTGCCAAGTAACTAGATGGTTAACTTCAACTGAGTAGCAAGCCTTCCACTTTTCAATATCCCAGGGTGTCGAGGGCCTCGGCCATTTCTGAAAAATCCTTAACCTCTAAGAAATATCTCTATATTAAAGGCCTTGGTATTATATTATTACAGGTCAAGTCTTACAAGAAATATTTACCAGATTTGACCTAGCTAAATCTTGGATATAAATTGTATATACTATATCTCTACTATTTTGTAAAACACTATCAAGCTCTATATATGGATCCAAAAGTTCGATCTAGATTCACCCCATCTCGAGGTTTACCCATAGTTAATCTAACTCGCAATGCGTTCAGCTCCAGCCTTCATTTTCTATTTTACCCTGTCTCTTTTATCCAGCCATACTCCTTTGCTGGCTGAACCCGAAGTCAAGCGCTAGCCGCCGGCACGACTTCGGGGCCTCGAATCCTTTGCTGTATGACCTGTTTGCCTTGGTTGGCTTCGACATTGGGTATTACAAAATGAAGCAAATTACAAAAGCCTTCGCTGCAGTAGCAGCTGTGTATTGGATCCCGCAAGTGTCGGCAGCAAGCTCAAGGCAGAACACAAAGTTCCCCGGGATCACCTGGGACAGCAATGCCTGGACATTGACGAGCACAGTGCCAGACAACGCTGACTGGTATGCTCAATCGTTCGTCGCCAATGGCTATATTGGGTCAAGTTTTGCTTCAACGGGCCCATTTCCCCTCCTATATTCAGACACCAATGGCCAGTGGTGGATGCAAGCGTACGGAACCTTTGGAACGGTTGCGGGGTTCTTCGACAGGCAGCCTATCACCAAAGGCGCAGTGGATGCTGATGTTCTTCAGTACGGATGGGAGAGTGTAATATCCGGGCTTCCATCCTGGGGCCCTCTCGTGTTGGATTTGGGGAATGATACGTATCTGGACGGCACGGTCAAGCAGAGCGAGCTCTCAAATGTCGCCCTGCAGCAAGATTTTAGGAAAGGCTCTGCGAACTATGCCTACACTTGGACACCCCCGAGCTTGGACGGGTTATCTGTCAATGTTTCGTTTATAGCAGTAGCTGACAAGCTACACCCTAATCGGGCTTATGTGCAAATGAACTTGACTTCGACCAGCTCGATAAACGCTACTGTTGTCAATATCCTTGACGGTTCATCTGCTCGGAGGACAGATCATTACGACAAGGGCATGAAGGAGGACTGCATTTATAGTGCCGTGCGCCCGTCCGGGGTCAGCAATATAACGGGATGGACGTTTGCCGCTCTTGATGGTATTGGGGTGGATATGTCTACCCTGCAACACGTTACGGAGAAGCCGTACATTAGCAAAAATGCCTCAACAATCGATCACAGTGTCCAGGTCAACCTCCAGCCGCACAAAACCATCAGCTTGACCAAGTATGTCGGCATTGCCTCGAACGACGCATTCGAGGACCCCGATCGCATTGCCTACAACGAGATGATAGCCGGAAAACTATCAGGATTCGCAACAGCATTCCAGGAGCATATAGAAGAATGGGCTATCATTCTCCGTGAAGACTCGGTTACGAGTTTCGTGGACCCGGCTACTGGCGATGTCCCGGATCATCTCATGGACAGGCAGATAACAACCGTTGTTGCTGCGGCTATGCTCCTCATGAATACGGTCAGCAAGAATGCGATGGATTACGCCAACCATGCTCCGATTAATGTCTGGGGGATCGCCGTCTGCGGTCTGACAGCTGACTGTTATGGCGGGCAGCAATTCTGGGATCAGGAGATTTGGATGCAGCCATATCTAGCCGCTACTCATCCGTTTGAGGCGAAGCAGATTTCTTTGTCGAGAACGTCGCTCTACCAGCAGGCCTTGGCTAACATCCAGACGCATTCTAGGTCGCCGTCAAAGAAAGACACTGTTTTCTCCCCTCAGGCCGCCATCTATCCCTGGTCGACTGGGCGCGACGGGAACTGTACAGCGACTACTCTATGCTGGGACCATCAGAACCATATCAACGGCGACATAGTCAAAGGATTTGTTAATTACTGGGCAGCAGCGGGGGATGACGACTTTTTCAGGTCTTCGTTGCTCCCTATCACCAACTCCCTCGCCACGCTGTACTCCGACATCGTCGAGTTCAACAGCTCGTCAAACACTTGGATGCTGAAGAATATGACAGATCGAGACGAGTATGCCATGAACGTTGACAATGGTGCATTTACCAAGGCTTTGATTCAATGGACGTTGCGTGCTGCCAACTTCTTCAACGGTCTCTATGGCCAGTCACAGAACAATACCTGGGATAGGCAGTCCTCTGCCCTTGAGATGCCCATGGCTGAGGATACAGGCATCGCACTCGAGTATTCAGGCATGGAGGACACCATATCTGTCAAGCAAGCCGATGTCATCCTTCGCATATATCCCTTAAGCAATCACGCGGATTATACAATCCATAATCAACGCGCGGACCTCGAATACTATGCCGATAAGCAGTCGCAAGATGGCCCTGGAATGACCTACGCTACTTTTAGCATTGACGCCTCTGCCATCGAGCCGTCTGGCTGCTCAGCCTATACATACGACAAGTACGCGTGGACGCCTTATGCGCGAGTTCCTTGGTTCGCGTTCTCCAAGAAGATTGATGACTACTCAACTAACCCACCGGCCTTTCCGTTCTGACCGGCTTTGGTGGATTTCTTCAACTTGATTTGATGGGCTATTTGGGGCTGCGCTATGGAACATCCTACGAGATAGAGGTCGCCCCAAACCTGCCCCCTCAAATCCCGCATATCCGCCTCCCAATTTTCTACTTCCATGGCTGGCCTATCCAGGCAGAGATGAACCGGACGCATACGGTGCTAACTCGTCTCGAAACTCCACTCCCTACCGCAAACATGACGTTCAAGGACACCAGTATCACCGTACGGGTTGGACACCGATCACTAACCGACAAGACTTTCCAGCTACGTCCACATGGCACAGTGATTCTCAAAAATAAGAACACTAGCGCGAACTCGACTACAGAGAATAACGTCCTACAGTGCCGGCCAATCATAGGATCAAATAGAACAATCGTTCCCGGCCAATTGCTGAAGGAGCTATCGATGGCTCCAGCAGCACAAAATGGCAGGCCGACTCGTCTCAAACGACCAATAGCCTGACCATTGATCTGGTGGCGAGCGGCGAGTTTGCGCCAGTCCAATCCATCTACATCAACTGGGCCGCTGCCGGCGCCTCGAGCTTCTCGGTCCACAACTCGAGCGATGGTTCCGATTCGAAACGGATCTATGTGCCGAACGTGAATATCAGTATTCCATACAATCCTGCCACTGCCGAGCAGAGTGTTGTGCAGCCGTACCAGGGCAATTCGACTAACATCACCGTGGCCGATAGGGACATGTGGACCGGACGGTATGCGACGCTAGTGGTAGCCGGGAATCAGGGCAATGAATCCAGCTCGGCTCCGGGGGCCAGTGTGGCAGGGTGGGCGGTTCTAGTCTGATGCACCTGGCTTGTTACGTTGCCTTCAATCTTGTAAGACTCACTGCGTGCCGATCTTGGGGATATTGATCTCTGCCCTGTAGACTATGCTAGATACCATGTCAGGTTCTAATTTAGCTTTCTCACTTCCAATTGGCTAAACATAAGATATACCGACAAGTCATCCTAGACACGCCGAATATCGGAGTGATGTCATATTTGACCTTGAGTCTAAATTTGTGGCTTTTGAAGGTTGCTTAAAGCATTACATTAAGTATTAAGATGTTTTTATGCTAATTACAGCTTGAAGGACTGTAACCCCGTTCTCAGGTCCGGCTGGAGCATTAACATCAGCCTTATGGAAAGTAGGGTTAGTTCAAGAATTTCCAGGTCGCCAGCTGCTACTGCGGCTTGTGGCGCCTAGCTTCGCGTTGATATCAGCCCCCATATGTAATAGCGTTGCCACTGTGGCCGAGTAGCATTTCTCCATGACAACTTGGATTACCATTCTACCACCTTTCTAGCCCGCAGCCACAGTCATATCGGCTCTAGAATCCAATAGTAGTTGTATGATCTCTATATTTCCAGCTTCTACGGCGGCCTTAATTGCAGTTCGACCGTTATACTGAGGCAGCTCCATGCGCCTTGGCCTTCGTCCGCAATAGTTCACATGATATAAGTAATTTGGAATCCCTTGATCTTGTCTGCTGCTTAGCAACTCATCTGGGCACTGGATTAGCCCCAACCCTTCTACTAAATAAGCACTAACAGAAGACGGCTTTTGACTATATCAATGTGGGCTTATTGGCTAGGTCCATAAAGTAGTCCTGCTTTTTACAGAATAGAAAGTTCCTTTCAAATGCCAAATTCGAAAGTATGCCCTATGTACGAGAAGCATGGTTCTCAGTGTTAATCAAATCAACCTGTTGTCTTTTGCACATATATAGTCAACTTTTGTCTTATATGCTTACAGTGCTTGTATCAAGATTAGCCACCCTGGATGTTGCACAGTTAGTACTCCGAATCCAGATATCCTTGTGTGCCGGCAGTGTCGCCGGCGATCTCTTCGTAATCCTTCTCCAATGCTGCCAGGTCCTCGCGAGCCATGGAGAACTCACCTTCCTCCATACCCTCACCCACGTACCAGTGGACGAAGGCACGCTTGGAGTACATGAGGTCGAACTTGTGGTTGAGGCGGGCCCAGGCTTCGGAGATGGCGGTAGAGTTGGAGAGCATGCTGACGGAGCGATCCACACGAGCAAGCGTGCTGTCGGGCACGGACATGGGTTTCTGGTAGTTGATGCCGAGCTTAAAACCGGTAGGACACCACTCGACAAGGTTGAAGGAGGCTTTGGTTTTGACATGGGCGACAGCCCTGTTGCAGTCGTGGGGCACGACATCACCGCGATATAAAAGAGCGATAGCCATGTACTTGCCGTTGTGCGGATCGCATACGACCATCTGATTGCTGGGCTCGAAGCCTGCCAGACAATTAGAATAAAGAGATTCAGAAAAGCAAAGTCACGAGGGTACATGCACTGGAGGGTGAGGTCTTGGATCTTGAAACTCTCGTGGCTGCTGCGGTTGCTGGAGATGATCGGGGCATACGAGATAAGAGGATAGTGGATACGCGGAAACGGCACGAGATTGGTCTGGAAATCGTTCAAGTCGACGTTGAGGGCACCGTCAAAACGCAAGCTAGAGGTAACGGAGCTAACAACCTGGGCAATAAGATGGTTGAGGTGATCATAGCCGGGACGGGGGATGTCCAGGTTACGCTTACAAATATTGTAGACAGCCTCGTTGTCGACAAGGAAAGTGCAGTCAGAGTGCTCGATGGTGCTGTGGGTGGACAGTACGGCGTTGTAGGGCTCCACCACAGCGGTCGAGACGAGAGGGGATGGGTAGACCACGAACTCCAGCTTGGATTTCTTGCCATATTCAGCGAAAAGTCGCTCAAGCAACAGTGCGCCGAAACCAGAGCCGGTACCGCCGCCGAAGGAACGAAATATCAGGAACCCCTGCAAAGAGGAGCAGTTATCTTTGAACAGTTTAGTTCCAAGTCAAGAAAGTAGAGTAGAGTGCAACATGCGTACCGGCCACCCGGCGAATGCGGTCAACGACATCATCAAGTATCTCTTTGCCGACAGTGTAGTGTCCACGTGCAACTACCATGTATTAGCTCTCTTTCCCGTGCCGCTTCGATAAATACAGGGATCAGACAGTTGTTGGCAGCATCCTCCTTTCCACTCATCAGCTGGTCAGGGTGGAACAGGTCGCGGCCGGTACCAGTGCGGATCTCATCGATAGGCTATATCACCGTCAATCTGTCACTTGTATCTAGTTTTTCTCTCCGATCGTTTGTCACGCACGGAAGGATCTAGGTCAACAAAGATAGAGCGGGGGACGTATTTGCCAGTGCGGGTCTCAGTGAAAAACGTCTCATAAGAACTGCCTTGGCTATCCTCCGCGGCAACATCGCAGTCTATATATCCATCGGCCTTTAGTCCGTGCTCGAGGAGATACCTATATCATCACAAATGTTAAATCGCTCCCCGAAGATCACAGAGCAGTGGATATTACAGCTCCCAAGCAGCGTTGCCCAGCTGGATACCAGCCTGACCGATGTGAAGGTGGCAGATCTAATCAATCGAGGTGTTAGTATCTCATTTAGGTGGTTGTCTTTGTCTTGTGTAGCGCTTCAGGATGGTTGGGAACAGAGCAGACAGGGGTAGGTAACCTTCGAGATGGCCAAGTCATGATATGATAGCACGTACCTCTCCGTGCATGGTGATAGACCAAGAGTCACTGATGGTGTTGCTTATAGTAGTAGGTATCACATATGAGGGGAGAAGTTATGTTGGAGAAAACAAAGTCCACAATAAGCGAGTAGTAGAGGATGGAGTTTGCTTCCCTAGAAAAGAATATCCGAGCGTACTAGATAGAGCAAGCGGTGAGAAGAGTTCTTCCACCGTCTCTCAAGGCGGTCACACCTCCGAGCTCCACAAGAAGACAAGAATAACTGTATACAATATTATGATTCTTTTATACAAAGACTGCATTAACCAGGTATAGTGGCAGAATAAAACTCCCTTCTCAGAACAGCGTCAGAGCTGTGCCTAATAGTACAAAATATTTGATTGTCAGAGATAACATGCTCCAGCTTGTCTTCAAGGCACAAAGAACGAAATGAAACCGTCTTCGCTTGGGACCGGGAGACCCCTTGTCGTGAGTTTTCTGGCCCTTTTAGCTCTTCTATTAGAGGAAAGGCTTTCCCAACTCTCATACAAAGCTATATCCCAGGCTGAAACTCATATTATACGATATTGGATAGGCTGGGTCTCAGAAGAGCTTTCACTGGATGGTGTTGTAGCATCGGGTAACTCTTCGGCATGAAGGGAGTTGTCAAGAGAGACAGCAGCAGCAGGCCACCATCCGACATCAGGACACTCTTCAACAGTTTTGTCGGCATCAGGCTCTTCGAAATCAGGCTCTCTGACAGTAGGCCACCATCTGACATCAGGACACTCTTCAACAGTTTTGTCGGCAACAGGCTTTTCGGATTCAGGCTCTTTGACAGCAGGCTCATTTTGGTCATAACTTATATCATCTAAGCACTTGTTTAGCACAAAAACAGTCCAGCTTCACCACTGTGTTCGTCGACTTGTTGGCGGCTAGACTTACCTTCCTTAAAGGAATTCTCCCAAGACAGTACGCGAGCGGACAGTATCTCTAGCATCATTTTCATCACAGCATTATCAAAGTGATGGTTCTGACCAATAGTACTATAAAGTTTGTCCAAAACAATGCCTGGCTGTCCAGACTTCAGACATTGCTGTAAGTTTCTCTCAATATAACTTGGAAGCCATGTTTCGCCTTCGGGGAGGCTTGAAAACACATCCCTCGTTGTCTGAAGTATGTCGAGCATAGACATCTCTTCACCTAATATCTCGATTTTTTGTTTGGCAAGGAATTCAAGATCAGGAAGGCTATAGGTTCTGGATGCCTGGTAGACTAGAACGCTCCTCTTATATTCTCTCGCGACGTCGGATGTGCTTTCATCGAGTGGTGAGTTGATGGTCTCGTAGTTGCCTGAATATAAGAAATTCACCAAAGTATGGCCTGCATCTTCGTGAACATCAGACATTGTAATAGTTGAATCTGTAAACGATTGCTGCTGAAACTTTGGGCATTTCCGAAGGAAATCTGCCGGAAGGCCATATCGCTTATTCCCGATGGCCAGGGTGACAACTGGGGATTCATAGGGCCAACAAACAGTCAGAACGAAGCTTATACCAATGATGACAAGGACTCACGATGACAATGGTCGATGATAGTTAATCTTTGAAGATACCTGGACGGGAGACGGACGCATGTTGGGCACCTGTGACAAGCGCTGCTTCGACTTCTTCTTCCCCTTCATTTTAGGCGATAATGCTGAGACAGGAGCGAGTAGAATAGTTGGAAATATATAAGAATAAAATGCCCTAATACCTTTCATATAGGTGTCAGAAGGCGAGAAGCGGGAAACTGCAAGTATGAGTTGTTCTGCAAGGCATCTGGGACACGTAATCTGTACATATGCGATTCCGAACTCTCCATATGACTCCTCACATTGAAACGGGTTGCAGATGGGCGTACTTCAAGCAGTAGGTGCCGTGACCCTTGCGGAATCCTTGCTCGTGGCGCAACCATCCTAAGTATTACAACTCAGTGCATGTAGGAGACGCAAGTACCCCGCTCCTTATATTCAATCATCTCAAGCCAGATGGACATGCATCTGTGTAACTGCTGCATTTGGATTGTCATGAGAGAAGAGGCATTATTAAACAGCCTATCAGTTTATTCGAGCATGCATGCATAGGCACGCAGCAAGTATGTTGGAAGTTTCCTGACGGATCCGCCTTGGCTAAGTGATGTGGAAGCCCATTAATTGGTATCTTAAAAGGACAGCCAGCTCTGCCTTGCTTTTGTAGGTTTTACATATGCAAAGTAAGCAACCCTGGGGTTCTAGATCGAATTCATCTCGAACGCATCTGCAATGCCAGCGAACAACCCCCCCCCCCCCCCCCCCTGACTACTCATATGAATGATCAGGTTCCCAAATTCTGAGAATGTTAAACTGAGACAGCTTCCTTATCCTTCAAGACCTCCGAAGCTTTTTCAGAAAAGCCATGGCGCAAGGAAATCTCTATGTTGTTCGTGAGATCCCAGGCCGGGGCCAAGCGGTTGTCGCTACCTCGAAAATCCTCAAGGGGACGCGGATCCTCGCGGAGCATCCACTGGTTACTGTACCGCGACAGTCAACCAGTCTCGAGGCCATTGACCGCCTGGTCAACGAGCAGCTTGAAAGGCTCGACAATGATCAGCGACAGTCCTTCTTCAACCTCTGCAATGCTCACCCGGGAAGATACAGCGAAACAATAGGGATTGTTAAAACGAATGCACTTCCATTCGGTTCATCTGCGGCAGAGGGTGGTATCTTTCTGCAATCATCCCGCATCAACCATTCGTGCTCCCATAATGCGCAAAACACATGGAATGAAAATACAAAGAAACTTACCATCCATGTCTTCAAGGATCTCGAGGAGGGCGAGGAGATCACAATAGCATATCTGAATGATAGCCAGAATCGCGCCAGCAGGCAAAAGGCATTGAAAGAAGCATTTAACTTTGTTTGCTCGTGTGAACTATGCTCCCTTCCGTCCACATTGCGCCAGGAAAGCGATCAACGACTCTCCAAAATCTCTCTGCTGGATGACTCAATTGGGGATTTTGACCGTATTCTTGGTTCCCCCAAAGCGTGCCTTCATGACGCCCATATGCTGAGACAACTCCTCCAGCAAGAAAGCATCGTTGATGCAAGGGTACCTCGACTATACTATGACGCTTTCCAAATTGCGATCGCCAATGGCGATCAGGCAAGAGCAAGAGTCTTTGCAGAAAAGGCATATGCCATGAGAATTATTCTCGAGGGCGATGACAGCCCGACAACAATCCGGTTGAGCAACCTCATACGCGATCCCAGTACCCATTCGCTTTACGGGATGTCGATGAGATGGGAAAGTAATACGAATGCCGTGCCCCGAACATTACCCGAACAAGAATTCGAAGAATGGCTTTGGCAGAAATCTGCTACTCGAAGTGAGACGGGGGTTGCAAATTTGAGGGATCAGACGTATTTCCCAGCTTTTGAGGGTCTACCGGATGAGAACAATATTGACCTAGATTATTACGATAGTGGGGATGGATTTCGATACACCCCACGAAAGCATTGGTGTTTTCTCGCTGAAGTGGTAGAAGTCAGCTACTTGTTTCGCCGGACCCTCCTCGTTCGAGACATGGCAGGCCAGGAAGTCCTTGTCCATTTCTATACAGATGGCCGGGGAATGGAGCCATCCATCTCTTGTGTTCAACCGGGCAATACCATTGCCATTTTGTACCCAGATCGCCATGCCTTCTTGGATCTCTCGACTGGCATTCGTCAAGAAGAGATCAACACTATTCGGGTAAATTCTACTCACCAAGTTTATGTGAGAAGTGCTGAAGTCAATTAGGTCTTTCCCTTCACTCTCAGCAATATTCTCAGACTAAATGACAGCATTCAAACAAACTCTCGGAAGGTAGACGGACGACGATTATGCCATGGATGCGGGAAGAAAACACCCAGCCCTCTTAAATGCGGCAAATGTTCCTTCTTTTGGTATTGTGACAAAGTGAGAACCCTGAAAAAGTACTATCTGTTCGTAACTAACAAGCTTTAGGCATGCCAGGCTGTGGGCTGGAAAGACAAGAATCACAGATCTGACTGTAAGATGCTCGACAAGGACATGCGGGCAATTTATACCTCGTCCTGGAATCATTTCGAAAGGTATCTCCATTTCCCACTTTGACCAACAACACCGTTTTCCGTTCTTTCAAGGAAAAACCGAGTTACGGATTCCCTAGTTTTCTGCCATATGTTGCGTCGCACAGGAAAACCAAATTTGGAAGATGAATGGTTTGGAGACTTCCCAGTGTATTCATTATCTACTGGCCAATAAATGTTCCTTTTCGCCTGAAGCGCTGCCGAACTCCGTAATGGTATCCTATGGGAAGAAGATCCGGATGCGTCAGACTTCCATTGGAGTATTGCATCGTACTGGGCGGTCTAGTGTGGCATCCTTAGCACCACTCATTCAGGCCGGGCTATATGATCTTTATCCTGAATTTGCGGATCCCGCTGCAATAGGATCATGGACAAACCGTGTTGGGGATCTTTGTTCAGGATGGCCTATTGAGCATATAACAACCAGCTTGACATACAAAGAGCAATCAAGATGGCCAGCGCATGCTTCAATAGGTTTAATGTGTCTGATGTAGCATTGCTGCTATTGTCATTCAAAAACCACAAGCTTCGGACCTCAACGACAACAGGTATGTTTCAATTTCCAAGGTGATTGTTGGAAGTACAAGAGCACTAAAGAAACCCCAATGACTGTGGTCCGAATGAGGTCCAATAATAATATATGACGACCGCTGAAATGATGATGTCAAGGGGCCGAGACAATTGCAATCAATCCGCAGCATTTACCTTTGGAGGCACCAAAACGCGCCCCGCCAAAGTGTTCTAATTGTGGGATTATTGGGCATACTAGAACTCGATGTCCTGCATGTCTAGATTAGGCAGTTTTAAGAGAAAACGCGTGTTTTGGTTGTTTAAGATAGCTTCAAAATTTAGAGCGCAGTTGAAATCGAAGAGGGGTGGCCCGCTCGGTTGGGAATTATATTATATGATATGTTAAACATGTCATGGGTGCTGTAGCAAAGATATGAAGCTATATCAAGGAGTCCTGAATATCCTTTCTCCCATTGAACCAAGTATATAACAGCACTCGAACTGTGCACCATGGTGGAAGACAGACACTCCCCCCCCATCAGGCAGAACCATGGAGAGCGGTGTCAGATAAGGTCACTGGTCCTTCCAGCGAACTAGGTCCGTTGGGGTATTCTGCGAATAAAAGGAGGAAGGATAATTGTAGTCCAACAATTATCAAGTAGGAAACAGCTTTTGTAGTACTTGAACAGTAACTAGCTTGGTATTCCAAAGATAACAGACAGAGACTAAAACGAAATACAGTGGTAAAGACTGTTCCTTATATATTCGTACCTATAGTTCCCTTGATCCTACATATAGTTCACATGGTCGTATATGTAGTTCGCTCGCTCGTGTATATTAGATTGCCTGACCTACACTAGTCCCAATCCGCTCTAGTATCATATCGTTTGATATGACCGGCGCGGCACATCATTCCTCCGCTGTCGTTACGGCCTCGGCTGTAGCGCAGTAGATCCATTGACTGACAATGTCCGTGTTCTCTGACAAGCGCATTGAGGGCAAGGGCAGATTGCTTATGGGTGATAAGATATCCTCTGCAGTCGGTCACCTTGATCAAGCCATATATAAAACTTTATCTATTTCATGCTTTGTATAATAGAAAAATTTACAACCTGTCCTTATTAAAAAGCTGTTGACTCAAATAATATATTTTTATCATGGTCTTGGCAATGGTCGACATGTCAAATTAGCTATTTCTCTTTGGTCTGGATAGGTCCCCTTAGTGCGTGGCTGTTCGTTGTATGCCCCGCTATGACCATTGATCACCGAAGAAACAAAACCGTCTCCGCAATCCACGCCAACGGACAAAGTACAGAACCGGGTAATACTTCGCGAAGATGGGCTTTCTCAATCTCCCCAACGAGGTGATTCTGCTCCTAATCCCCCACCTGGACTACGAGAATGAGATTAACGCCCTATGCCGCACCACCCGGTGGCTGCATGAACTGCTGAACCCCATTCTGTACAAGCGTAGCCTCACCCAGCGAAATGGGGGGTACACGCTCGAAAGGGCTGCCATTCACGGGTCAGTCTCAACCGGCCGACTCATCCTGGAAGCAGGGGCCCCGCCAGACGCCTGTGGAGGCAAGCCCTGGCAACCCTTTGCCTTGGCCGCCCTTCACGGGCACAGTGAGATAATAGGACTGCTATACGAATACGGTGTCGATCCATGCTCCACCGACAACGACTGGAAGAACCATCTTGATGATGAAGAAGATCACGAAGACTGGAAAGAGGGACACCCGCTCTCCATGGCGGCGTCTTACGGCCATGTCTCTGTTGTCAACCTCCTGCTTAAATACGGCGTGCACCCGGATCTCCCCACAGGCAAATACGAGAAGCGAACGGCTCTCCATCTCGCAGCTGAGAACGGCCATCTGGATGTTGTCCGCGTGTTAGCCGACGCGGGGAGTCTGATCAATGCGCAGAACAGGTACGGCACAACGCCTCTCGCATTTGCGGCGCGCGAAAACCAGCTGAAGATTGTGCAATTCCTGCTCTCCCGCGGAGCAGACCCTAACATCACCACTAAAAACGAGGGCACATCGCTCTGCATGGCATCACATTCCGGTAACATCGACATCGTGCGATGTCTCCTCGACCACGGGGCAACCCCCAACCCATCCTATCCCGACGGCCAGAAACCCCTCTTCCAACTATCCTGCGCAGCAGAGGGAGGACACGACCACATCGTCAACCTCCTCCTCTCCCGATTTGACTACATCAAATCCTCCACAGAACCCTACCAGCAGGCCGTCCTCCTCTGCGTCGCCGCACTAACCGGCCGCACCACCCTCCTCACCACCCTCCTCACAGAACACAACTATGACCCCAACCTCCGCGTCACCGACGGACGCATGTTCTTCCCCTACTACAAATTCTACAACCCAACCCCGAAAACAGCCCTCACCTGGGCCGCAGAGTGCAACCAACCCGTCGCAATCAACATCCTCCTCTCCCACGGGGCAAGCATCACCCCACCAATTGACGAATCCCCCAACGACGACAGCACCAACAATGACATCCCCGCTCTCCTCCGCGCAATAGAAAAAGGCCACCAAGAAGCCGTCGCAGCCCTCCTCGCCCACGGCGCCAACCCAAACAACCCCCCGGGAAAAGCCCTCGCCGCTGCCGTCACCAACCCGCCCATCTTCTCCCTCCTCCTCGCCAACAACGCAGACCCAACCATCCCCCCCACCAACTCCAGTCTCCTCTTCCACACCCTCTACTACGGCAACATCGACACCCTCCGCATCCTCCTCGGCCACCCCAAGGGTCCAGGGCTCGTCGTCGACCCGGTACCATCAGAATCAGGCCTCACCGGAATCCCGCTCTTCCGTCTTGCCATCTGGGGCCGCGAGGAGGTCCTCCGTCTCCTCCTAGACCGGGGTTTACTGACCTCACTGAAAGACCCCCTCGACCACACCGGAGAAGATTCCCTCATTCGCGCGGCGCCGCACGGTGGGATCCCACTTGTGCGTCTCCTTCTAGATATCGGATTTACTATCCGCGGGGGCGATAATACAGGGTACCTGATTAATCGAAGCGCAACAGCCAAAGAAGATCCCGAGGGATTACTGGATTTCCTATTACAGAATGGGTGCAGCATCGATGATAGAGATCGGGCGGGTCGGACGGCATTGTGGCTGGCTGCATATGAGGGGAATCAGGGGGGTATGCGACGGCTCTTAGAGCGAGGGGCGGATCCGAATGTTGTTTGTCAGGGTGAGACGGCGTTGTCGGTTGCGGCGAGGAAGAAGCATGTTGGTGCTGTGGAGGTGATTTTGGGGGTGTTTGATGAGAGGGGGTTGGATTTGGGTCTAGTTGAGGGACTGTTGAAACGGGCGGAGGAGGAGGAGGAGGAGGAGGAGGATCGTCGGGCGAACACGAAGGCCGATATTGTTAGAGTGTTGCGGAGGTTTTATTGGCCCAGGCGGTATCCGGTGCCCACTACTTGATCTTTCTTTGTCTTCTCTCTAAATAGATTTTTTACCTTATT
Source organism: Aspergillus cavernicola (assembly GCA_027569065.1). Lineage (NCBI taxonomy): Eukaryota > Fungi > Ascomycota > Eurotiomycetes > Eurotiales > Aspergillaceae > Aspergillus > Aspergillus cavernicola. The sequence goes on along the minus strand of JAPDEK010000079.1, from coordinate 102,685 downwards.
TGGGTCTGTTTGTGTTGGTTGTATCAGATTGATAGTTTATAGATGGCTACGAAGGAATAGAATAGCCAGGGAGAAAGTAGCCACCGACAAAGAAAGGATTATTTGTAACTATATATAAGAAAGAGACAATTCAGAGGTAAAAAAAAAAAAAAAAGGGTAACAGTAGTATCATAGAAAGACTCCTGCGGTGACTTATCCCAGTCAGCAACGAAGATTACAATGACATTGTAGGCTATTCACTCTTGCACCTTGCTTGTATCAGGGGATCACTCAAATGCCTTAGATACTTGATTGAGGAGGGACTGGTCCACAATATCAATATTGTACGGTGGTCATACATGCCACTCACTTTGTACAATCAATCGGCAACACTAAAGCTGTAGATATGATGAAATACTTGCAGACCTGTCATTGCAATATTAATTCCTTGATACTTTGTCTCGAGGCTGCTCTTGATATCGCCTTTAATTGCCTTTCCCCCTTGTGGATTATCAAAGACTTGCTGGGCATGGGTGCTAAGATCCCAAACTCTGGGAGCTTTGCACTGCTCACGGTTGATCAAGCATGTGATATTTTTAGCTTTCTGGGAGCTAAGCCCTTGACAGACTTATCTTTAAATTATGTTTAAAAGGGGATGCTCTACATCCTTGCAACAGCTTGTAAGCAGATATCTGTACATTTCCGCCCGCCGCTGCCCATTCCCATCTTCAACCCCATCATCACAACAGATATCCTCCGTTGGAGATATAGAGAACGTGTAAACCAGAGATAAAACTACAAGAGCGAGCAGCAAGATCTACACCCCCTGCCCATTTCGTTCAAGCAAAGATATCAGTCAAATATCTACCTCACGCATACGGAAGCCCATGAAAAATCCCCAAGCTCTCCTCCCTCTCCCTCTCCCCCTCATTCTCCCTCGGCCGCGACACAATCTGCGCCAACAGATTCTCAAAGAACCGCGGCCTCAGTTTCCGCTTCAGCCATTCCATATCCTCCAGATTCTCTTTGAGATGCTCAAGGGCGTAATCGAGAAGAAGATGATAAAAAGGAGGACAAAGAGGAGGACAGAGGGGACAAAGAGGATAGAGTTGTTCCTTTTTGATTTTATTTTGCTAAAGCTTGAGATTTATTTATCTTGTATTCAATCTAGTGTAGATAAAGAGTAGACAGAGTCCAGAATCTTGAAAATCATATTCTATTTCCTGTAACATGTTTCTGCAGTAATCGAGATTGAGGTATTGCATAGAATATAGTTGATAATTATTGACTAGTAATAGGCAGGTGGTGGCATCTCGAGGCTGGCAAGTTTAGCTAAAGGTCAGTTTGTCTTTGTGATTGAATTCAAAGACCTGCCAGAGGGCAAGAAGGCTTAGAAGACTGGCCCGTAGCCTGCTTTGTCTCATTCAGGAATCACTCGAGAAAGATACAAATACTCCAGACCTCAGCATGTATAATGGGCTTCTATTCCATTCATCAGCTCCCTTTCAGGCATGAGAGCAAGACCAGCGAAAGCACTTTATGAAATAACAAAAGAATATAGTGTAATATCAAACAAATTATGGTAACAGGAATGTGTTTAGGGTATAGCAATAACAATAAGAGCTTTGATTCATGTGGTATATGAAATAGCCTTTGTTGGAATATCTATATAAGCTTCTTGACTCACGCATCTTGGGTCATGTCTGAATATCAAATACTCTAGTTATTTATATATACACTCTCTTTCCAGTCTCATAGCAAATTCGAAGGACTGCAAAAGTGTTTTCATTACAATGGATTCACCATCTGACCCCCCCACCCATTCGGACGGTTTGAACGGCATCCCCTTTTCCGAGAGAGGCTTTGGACAACTTTCTGCACAGGAGATATCTCCTACATCTAGCAGAGTGTCTAGTATGGCGCCATCCAACCAGGAAGTGCAGGGGGAGGCAGACTGGGAGCAATATCGCCCACCCTCTGCCTCCACGTTGCGGCCCTCATCTACCACACCTTCTATTGCCAGGTCACAGCGCTCATATGTATTACCATCTGTCGATGAAGGCTTAGATGAGTTGCCGCGGATGGCCCCTGTTGAATGTGGTATAGATGATAAGTCTGACTGGATACCACTGTCTAATCCATCCCCAGCTGCCGGATCACGGGGGTCGTTTGCTGCGCCTTCTGAGAGTTACGGCTCCGATAGGTTATCATCATCTCTTGCGGCTTCTATCTCGCACCGGCCATCTGGGATGTCTTACCCCATATCCCCCCACCGGGGACCCTCATCCAAGGCACCATCTGTGGCCTCATCACGACGGCCATCCATGACACCCTCAATGACTTATTTCCATGGTGAATCCCAATTAAGGGAACCAACCCCTGTCCCGTCCCGGGCGGCATCTATGAGGTTTGAAGAGGAAGCCCTCCCCCAACTACCACTATCTAGAATCACGTCTGTTGCGTCGTCCCGGCGGGGCTCTCAAGCATCCGGGTCCGAGCGTGGCGTAATTGACCTACCCTTGGAACCTGCACCACGGAGCGTACCCCCGTATAACGGACAACTTGAAACCCGCCCCGAATCTCGTCCTGCTACATCATCGTCTCCGGTATCTGTGAGGTTCGGTGATCAAACTGATTACCCATTGTCTTCATTTACGGGAGGGTTAGCTGAGATGTCCTTAACCGGCCCTTCAGCTCCAGAATACAAGCGACAGTTAATCGATCTGCCGGTCAGAAGTTCAATCCGGAGCTCACCTTCTGACAATTCTCACCTGGTATCGGATCCTGCACTTTCAGACGAACCCTACCTTGCCCGATCAAGGGCAACTTCAAGGGCAGCTTCAAGCTTGGAGCCAAACACGCCACGCAATGGCCGATATTGTACCACTCTCGATACCATGTGCGAAGAGTGCCGTTATACCAAGAAAACGATCACTCCCACCCTCCCTGACAAATACCTCACCTGCCCACTAGGTACCTACCCCGTCATGCTAGAATGCGTACTGATGGGAACAGCTGATGAAGCCAGTGATATCGCCTCCAAGCTAGCAGCGCATATCAACCAGTTCATATGCCAAAAAGTCTCCCTCCACGCCGTCGTTAGACGGTCAGCCGCAGGCGGACACGGAGCGGGGAGGTGGTACGACGTAACCACGAGAGACTACCCAGCGCCAATGAGCTTAACATATTCCTCCTCCGCTAAGCCTAAGAACGTGGAGAAACCGTCGAATCTAATGTTCTGGCGTACGGCAAAGATCAATGAGAAAAAGAGGGTGAAGAAACCTGCAGAGAAGCCTAAATTCCGCGATTTCAGAATCCTCCTGGATTTTCCCGTCCCCATTGAGCCGCGGGGACCAGCGGAAAAGCATATTGTACATGGCCTTCCTAACAACGTCAAGATCATTAAGGTGAAGATTATCAAGACTCACCATACTCTGCACCGTCTGTGCTGGTGGGCGAGAACTCATCCTAAATCATCAGGGGATCAACAAGCTGGACATTTCCTCGCCTAGCGAGCGTACCAGTAGCCATCATGGACGGCGATTGCATCCTTGAAATGCAGACCTAGGATTTCGATTCCACGTATGTAAGAAAGCTTATATGTCCTATTTCCTATCTGTTTGGGCTCTCGACTTTGCATTTTCCTGTTGTCCTCGGGAGATATCAAAGCGGTTAGATATTTTTTTGAAAATAGTAGACTGATGGAAGGATTAGATTGGTAGATAGACAATGAAACAATATAATAAGAGATCATCTAGATCACTTCATACATGTAAAATCTCTTTGGTCCCTTTGCAACGCCACGGGTTTATTGGGTTGCGGTAATAACTCGCCTGGCTTTAAGGATTCGGGGAAGCCTTATGACCTTGGAAAGAATTAGTTGGGCTTGTTAATAAAATTCACATGATATCTTTACTCTATTGTCCGTGTTTAGTTTGAATATGCTTAGTATACCCAGATTTATTATTTCCTGTTCAGTTTATCTGATAGACTTACACTCAGAAGACTTTGTACTGATAGAATCAGTGGTTGCTTTACTGTCATGGCTATGCACAAGTATCAAGAGACCAGGGGGTCTATTATAAAGATACAAAGGGATGGGCGTCTAACATGATTACCTCAAACAATAAAACCATCAACAAACCCAATCAGAGCCATCAAAGAAAATCAAACCCATAATAGAGTGTATAAAGATCCGTTTCACAACGACATCAACAAAGAAATGATGGGAGCAGAACAATGCATTATGATTTCTTTATGCAAACAGACCTATATACAAATTGATTTCCCTATCTAATAGTGCTTCATCCTCATCCATTACTATCATTACTCAACTACAATCTCGACACAGTTAGTGACATACCAAAATGTCCTGCACAACTCTAACCAACTTGTGCCCCGAATGCACCAAGGAATATACCGCGATTGGGGAGAAATATCCCGACTACACTATCGCCCTCAAACCAAACATCTACCCGGTGGCGTTCAGAGGGAAGTTCCCCGAATCCGAGGTCCCCTTCGACTATTCAATCCTGGTAGCCAACTCTATCGAGCACTCCCTGCAACAAATCTTTGGCGAACCTGTCCCCGTTCTCGCATTCAGTAGCTTTGACACCGAGGCGACCCTTGACAGCGAGATATGGGCATCTTTCCTAATTGAATTTCCTGTCGAGGATGATGTAATCATCCAGGGCATTTTTGGCGGCATTGAGGATTCCTTTGGGGGTTTGGAGTGTCTGGTGCCTGATGGCTGCCCGACTGCGTTTTTTCTCCGATGGCATAAGGATCCCATGGAGTGAGTGGTGTTACTATTTAGTTCTTAAGATGTTGAATCTATCCTTCTTTACCATAAAGAATTTACTCAGAATATTGCTCTATGGACCACAAGTAGTTAATATCCAGCTTAATATACCTAACTACCTCTCGGGCAGGATCGAATTATATTATTATATACTGTATCTATACTCTTACTATTTTGCCTCGGGTATACCCTATGTAAAATTACTACATGAGATGAAACCATCATGATAATGAAAAGCCTTACTACCAGTCAGAAACTCCTAACTATACAAACTACATCTTTTCTCCTATTAGCCTCCCGGCCCTAGTAAAGAACATAACACAATAACCCCCCAAGAATCTTTCCTCCTCCACGGGTAATAGGCGTAGGGGAGATTTCCCTGTGTCTTGAAATATGAGATGAACTATAAGGAGACCCCAACAGGACACCCTCTAGCTACATAATCCAACAACCCCCTAGTTCAATCCCAAATATGTAAAACACTCACAAAGCATACCTATACCGCGGATGCTCATCGCCCAAATTATCCGCCTCGCTCACATCCTCAAGTCTATAATCCCTCTCCCCCCTCTCCCTCGCTCTATTCTCCATCGCAAGCCCAACAGCAAACCCAATTGCCGCCAACGCAGTAAGTAACAACAACGCAAGACAGACGGAAAATCCGGTCTTGTAATCGGGGGACTCGGATTCAAAGAATATATTGCTGGCGATTAGTCCGCCGCAGTTCCCGCCGCCTACGACCATTGCAACGCCTATTGAGCGTTTGTATTGGCCGACGAGCTGGGGTTTTTATTATTAGCTGAGGCCTATATGGGTAAGGTTAGGGGGTACTGGAATCCGTGTGCGTACTTGGTTCGTGGCCCATGCTAAAATAAGCGGGAGGGTAGTATACCCGGTGGTAGTAATAAGGAAACAAGCAAAATATCGGACATTAACAGAGAGGTCAGAGCTTGCAAGGAGGATGCTGTATCCGACGAGCCCGAAGATGATTGAAATTAGAGTGAAGAAGCATCGATTCCGGAATCGATCGGCCATGTATGTGAATAGGAGCTGGATGACGACGGCAACGGCGTAGAGAGGGATGGTTCGGAGCTGGGCATCTGAAGCTGTGAAGCCCATTTGCTGTGTATTTGTATGGATTGTTAGTAGGGTAGGGGTATCACAGGGATTGTCCATGTAACTAAAAGAGGGGCTGCAACTCACAGAGATGATAGTCGGGACGAAGAAGGAGACTGCGTATGTGGTGTTGATTGTTCCAATGTACATTCTATGACCATAGTTAGTTCAGTAGCTCATAGCTTACGACTTACGTATGGAAAGAAGAAATGGGAAGGGGACATACATGCAACCAATATAAATCTTCCAATCGAGAAAGATCCTCTTCCTCGCTGCCGGAGTAAGTCTATCCATAGCAGCCTCGCCATCATCCTGCATCATCTTCGCTTTCTGAAGTGCTTTCTGGTCATCTTTGAGGAACTTGGCTGAATCAGGCCAGTCGACCACGAGCCACTTGGCGCAGATGCCGTAGGTGACTGTGATCATGCCTTCAATGATGAAGATCCACCGCCAGCCATCGAGGCCTCCTAGGCCGTCCATTTTGGCAATTGCGTATGCTAGAAGCTAAATAGGGCGTAGACAGTTAGTTCTGCGTTAAGTGAATCGCTGAGGAGGTAGAAACCGGGGGGATGCTTACGCCTCCGAAGGCACCTGCTAGAGTTGAGGAGGGGAAGAACATGCCAAACCGCCATTGGAGTTCGTAGCGAGGGTAGTACATTGCTAGTATATACATGCAGCCTTTACAGGATCAGTATACCGGTCTTCTTTCTTTTTACAAGATTCAGGTTGTAACTCACCTGGGAAGACACCAGCCTCAAACACACCAAGGATAAACCGAAGGGCGACAATTTCGCCAAAGTTGTGAACAAACCCTTGACACATGGTGATAATGCCTTATGAAACTAAGCATATGAAGCCAACAAGAAAAAGGAAAAGGACGAAATATACTAACCCCAACTGGTGACAAGAATACTAAGCCACGTACTCGGCGACAAGCGCTTCAGTATCAAATTGCTCGGGACTTCAAAAAGAACATATGGGATGAAGAAGATGCATAATGCAATGGAATATTGCTGGCCAGACATCCCCAATGACGCTTCAAACCCCTGGATTCTCGCATTTCCGATGTTTCCTCGGTCGAGGAAGGAGAGAAAATATAAGATGAATAACGGTGGGAGCACGTGGAGGTCGAGCTTGCGGTTTAAACGCTTGACGGCAGTAGGGTCGAGAGTCGTCGTGTATGTTCCTTCCACTGCGCTTTCAGTTTCGTCTGCTGAGATTGTAGGGTTTGGGGGCAGTTTCTCTGATGGACTCTCGGATGAGGTCTTGTCAGACTGCACGAGGTGTGACATTGTAGTGACCGGAAGGAATGGGTGGTGTTCAACAGTTAGGGAGAGGAATTTGGCATATTCAGGGCGAGGATATAGCTGACAGGCCAGAGTTATTAAGTAGGACTGTCGGGGTCCTGGTTATCAGAATTGACTTGTTGAAGCCATACGCAAGTCTCTTATCTGGTTATCGGTTCGTTGGAATTGCATCATGGAGACCGAGATAAGATATCGGCAACTGCTTCGAAGCGAAGCAATCGGATGGAATCTAACATAAGCGAAAGCTTATATTGGTATGGAATTGTTTATTGATTTAGAGTGTCTTCATATATATGTCAAATATCTCTCAAAACATCCGTCCAATGCCCAATACCGACACGACTTGAATAGCTTCCGTCCTTCATTCGCGCATCTCTTCGCCTCCAGACCTTCTCCCCGTTAGCCAATATCTCACGAAGATAAACAAAATACTGACCTCTAAAAGCAATCTCGTTGCATTAGCCGCAACCGACGAAAGCTGAAACCTGCCGTGGCTGAACTCTAGCCGTTCAAGCACTAACCCACGGTCTTTAGGATCCAGACACTGCGCACCAACCGTGAGCAGAATCCACCCATGATAGGCTATCATGGGGCTTTCCTTAGGAATACCCTGAAGGTGTTGGAGTAGGTCATGCGCTAGTTCGTCTACCAGGAATGATGGCATTAGGTCCGGCATGACCTGGTAGAGATAGAGAAGTGAGGTTCGCCGTAACAGTTCGATTGTCGCTAGACAATGCGTCGTTGTCTCCTCGGAGACCTCGACTCTTCCCATATAGTATTTTACCGAATCTAGAGTTACCGTATACGCCTTGAGTCTTTTCTCAACCCGCATTGCCCTAGGGAGCACTCTCATGCGCCAGACTATGCTATCTTCGTTTGCCGGCATGGATTCAGCTAGGGGGAGTAAGCTCTGGGTGAATGCAGCAAGATCGGTCATAAGCCAGAATGCATCTTTGGCCCAGCCTAGTAAGTACAGATTCTGGTCACTCTTCACATTCAGCAAGTCCGTTAGTCGAAGGATATCGACGTCTCTGTCCTGGAACAGGAATGGCTTGGACACGATCGTCATTACATTGTGCCAGGCGAATGTTTTCACCAGGACCCTCGTAGCCCAGGAGACTTCGTGCACTTGTGAGAATAGATCTTTTACGGTGAAGAAGCGCTGGTGGATCAGGACGCGAGCTCCTTCGAAGTAGCTGGAATGGGTTTCATTTTCGGCATCGTAGGCCTACGGGGAATGAGCATGGTTGGTGCTGCATAGGGGGTAGGGACTTACCTTCTCGAATAGATAGAGTAGGATAGTGGCTGCGAGGACAGCATCTGAATTTGCCAGTTTGATATTCTGGAGGTCCCGTTTAAGAAGCTGAATGGCCGTTCCTTGATGCTTCAAACTGGCTGTTCGGCCGCGCGCAACTTCTCCAGGGGATGACGCCGAATGATGAAGATTGGCCAATGCTTGTAGTGCATGGAGGACTGTTTGAGACTGCATCAGGGATTTGAAGACGTCCAGGTGAGGGTTTCCGGGACAATCCACACTGCGAATGATATTCCGAGTCATTTGCGCGCAGAACGTTTGGGCGAGTGGCTCTTCAACAGACGAGTTCGTAATCCCATTCTCCACTGATTCCAAAGGTGATCTCCACGGCGTTGTGGAAACATTCCCTGCGTCATTGTTTCGGTCGTAGGTGCAGGAGAACCCCCTGGCGCGGCAATGCCCACATGAGGGTTTCGCCTCGTCGCACTTGACCTTTCTGCGTTTGCATACGAGACAGCCTAGACTAGTCGTTAGGCTTGGTTTTAGACTGGGAAATGGATTCAGTACCAGACCGGGTGCGGTGTCTTTTTTGCTTTGCCGCCGATCGTGCCGCAATATACAGGGGCTGACGCGAAGACATGGGGGAGTCGAGTGCTGTGTTGGAGATGTAAGAGATCAAGAAGAAGCTGGCTATGATTTAGTGGTAGGACTACAGGATAGATAACAATGAGGTATCCGATTGGCTCGCATAGAGTGAGATAGCGAGATTTAGTGTTGAAGATCCCGAATTGGAGATCTGCTCGGAGTATACTTCGCAACAGTATAGGCTTCATGTATAAAAAGCCGTGTCATTCTTTTGGAAATCTGTTCACCAGCTAGCACTGAATCAGAATCCTTCTCTCACAATAACCAAGTGCATTCTATCCAACCCGGAAATCAACATGGCACCATCCTCCGTCGACGAGTCCCTCCGCTCCAAGGACTACTTCGACCAACGCGCAACCGACGAAATGGAACGAAACCTGATTACAAAACAACGCACCCTGAACGAACGACTCGCCTGCGCCACCCGCGTCATCGCAAACTTCCAAGAAGACGCTGGTCTCGCCGGCCAGATCACCGCTCGCTCGTCCCGATCCCCAGACGCATACTGGACCCTCCGCTTCGGCGTCGGCTGGGACGAAGCCACGCCAGAAGACTTCATCGAAGTCGATAAAGACCTGAACACCATATCCGGCACGGGGATGGCAAACCCAGCGACCCGATTCCATTTATGGGTTTACGCTGCCCGTCCTGATGTCCAGAGTATCGTGCATGTTCATTCGCCGTGGATCCAGGCTCTTGCTGCGGCGGGTGAGGGAATTGTTGTTTCGCAGATGGATATGACGCCGTTTTACAATGACTGCACGATTCTGAAGGAATGGCCGGGCGTGCCGATTGCGGATCAGGAGGGTGTGATTATTAGTGGTGCGCTGGGATCTTACCGTTCGATTGTCCTGGCGAATCATGGCATGTTGACTGCTGGATCGAGTGTCGAGGAGGCTACTTATCTGTGTGTGTACCTTGAGCGTGCGGCGCGCATTCAGCTTCGCGCGAGGGTATATGGACCGCTGAAGCCTGTGCCTGGTGTGTTGGCTCAAGAGGCTCATGACTATCTTCTTCAGGGGCGCATTGTTGCAGCTACATTTGACTACTGGGTTAGGAAGACGGAGAGGGTGTCCGGGGGGGTGAAGGTTGGGAAGGGGAACTAAATTTAGATAGGATAGCTCTGCCACAGCCCTGGCAGCTAGAGATGAACTTCAATCTCTTTACAGCTTTAGAACTCTCAGCCTGCCGCATTGACACTGTTGTCCGTAATGGCCACCGACAAACAGAGGGAGAAGCGCATAGACGGCGATCTTACATGAGACATCTTCAGAGTCATCCATTATCATGTGAATAGCCAAATTCCTCGTAATATTTTGTAGGGTAGTCCTGGAAGGAATCTATGCAATCAGCTGAGGGAAATAATACCTCAGGCACAATCATTGGTGCAGTCGTAGTAGACATGGACCCATTGTCCGATAATATCAAATCAAGCCTTAACACAAGCTATAGATAGTCCTTTATTTTTTCAACTAGTGCTTAGAAGAATGGTTTGGCAGCAGTCTATTCGTACTCGCGGCCTACCAGGAGCTTTAGGCCGCCTGGGCCCTTGATGGCGCTGTACGCCTAACTTGCGATCTGCATTAAGGCCGCCACCATCGAACGCCTGTCACTCGATGGACGGCAATTCGTGATGTAGATTCTCATGAAGCACCAATTGCTTGTAGGGAAGGCTGTGTAAATAGTATGCCTGAATTTGTCACTCGGATAATGCAAGACATGCATCATTGCTAAGTCATATAGGGCTAGTATATACGAACTTGTTGACGCCCAAAAGCTTGAGAGAAAAAGGTATATAAAGGTCGGCAAAGCTGCAGCGAGAAGTATTCAAACACAGTTCCCTATCATCACAATCTCTAAACACAGAATCTCAAACGAGCCACTGAACCATTTGATCCGTTCCCAACCTCCCATTCATCTCAAAATGAAGATCCCTACCTTCGCCCTCCTCGCTCCTCTCCTAGCCGCTACCTATGCAGCGGCCGACTCGATCAACGACTGCGGTGACTCGTCTTTTGACAACAATTCCTCCGGTGGCTCCCCCGAAGTGTCCGACTGCCAGCAGATCGCCGCCAACATTGCCGGTGGTGGTTCGTGGACCCTCGACGGTTCCTCTGTCCAGCGCCAGCTCGTCCAGTACGGCACCTGTGCCTTTGGGGCTTGGGCTACTGGGCTCACGTATATCGGCAACGCGGATATCATCGGTCTCATCGACGATTCGATTTCGCAGTTTGAATGGAATGGTTTGGTTGGGGCTAGTGGGGAGATGGATTGCCAGTATGGGCCTTCTAGGACTTATTGGGCGATCTATCACACTTAGGCTGCCTGGCTGAAGTCATTCACGAGCAGGAGAGAGAAAAGAAGAAGAAAACCCCTTCGTGGCTCCTTGGAAGGTCTTTTCTACTCAGTACGACATGGCTCTATGCTTTCCGTTGCTTGAGGATATGTCTTCGCCTTGCTTCTCAAGGGATATGTTATGCGCCTTGTGTGTTTTCTTCCTGTCTGTTTGTTTGTTCTGGCTCTTCAAATCCATTTTCAACGTATCTCTTTCGCAAATTGATTCATCCTTGAAAGCTTTGACATGAGTGCTTCCTTCCCTTTGTTAATTGTTTCCGTTGGCAAGTGTTGGATGTATAGTCCCATGTACCTCTGAAATTAACCAAGCTTGTCAGGTCTCCTTTCATCACGTAGATATCTAAAGACCAATGGCATAAATCCTATTCATCTATCTGGTGGCTATTGTATAGAAGTTTTCTAATCTCGCACACCTTCAATCAAATTCTTAATCCCCTCACCCCGTTTCGTCCGTTCCCAAGCCACCGCCGCATCCGTAAACGGCACTATGCTGCTAATCAACGAGCTGACAGAGATCCTACCTGATGCCAACAACTCCAGCGCAATCTCATAATCCCCAGGCGAATACCTCCAAGCCGTCTTAAGAACGATCTCTTTCTCACACATCGCCAGGATAGGCAGACTCAGATCTGGCCTCCCCAGTCCAATCTGCACAAATGTAGCCCCAGCGCCTGATGCAAAGATCCCTGTTCGAGCAGATGACTCAACCCCCGTACACTCCAGGACTACATCAACCCCCTCTTCTTCAAGGTTCATGTCTTTCTTGAACCGGATCGCTTCTTCCTGCGGCGTCGACTTCGTATCAGGAATAAAGGTAATACACTCCTTCACAAACTCTTTCGCGAAATCCAGCTTCACTGGATTAATATCCGCCACAAATACCCCCTTCGCCCCAAACGACTTCGCAACCGCTGCAGCAAGTAACCCAATCGTCCCAGACCCCTGCACCAGCACATTCTGCCCGGGCGTTATTTTCGCAATCCTCGCACCGTGCACAGCAACCGCCAGCGGCTCAACAAGAACGGCTTCCTGCAACCCCACGGAATCAGGAACTTTATACACAAAGTCCTCGGGGGCTCTGAAGAAGCGCGCGAGCGTCCCATGAGCGCGGGGCGGGTCGGCGGCGAATTCCATACTCGGACATAGATTGTATTTGCCGGCCTTGCATTGTTTGCAGCGGCGGCAGGGGAATCCGGGTTCAATGGCCACGCGGTCACCCGGGGTGACTTTTGTTACGGAGGGCCCGACGGAGTGCACTATTCCCGAGGCTTCGTGGCCCATTACGAGGGGTTCTTCTTCTGAGACCATGCGGATCACGCCGCCGTGTGTCCAGAAGTGGGCCTATTTGTGGTGAGTGAGATTTCAATAGTCGGAGATTGGGGAGCTAACTAACGTCACTGCCGCATACGCCGACATAGGAGATTCGGACGAGGATATCATGAGGGTCTTCGATGGAGGGGATCGGTCGGTCTTCGAACCTCACTTTGCCAGGTCCGCAGAGGAGACATGATAGATTTGCCTGGGTGTGGTTGAGCTGGTTAGGGTAACAACGGTAATTTGCGGATTGGGAACTCACGTTTTCAGTCATCTTGCTTGATTGCTACATCGAAGGAGTTCCTGAGTGTCTTGACTCTGTATCTCGTGGGTTGTGGCTGTCGGGACACTCTCAGCCGATGAGGAGAACTGTACGACCATCGGAGAACCGTTGACCGATTCGTGAATGACATCAGGGTCTGATTCCTCTCCTCCGGTTGACTCTCGTGATTTTCCTCGTATGGACTCATGGAGTCTATGGACCAGGCATTTGCCACCAGGGCCTACTGCTTGCAAATTACTGGGGTCAACCGGAGTATACGGAGTACTTGGAAAGTTGCAGAGAGATGTACATTATGGAGAATAAAGGGAGGTATAGGCCGACGCTGCTTTTGGCTCAGGCCTGCAACTCAATGCGTACTCTCGACTCTCTATTAATTTACTGGTGATATACATTCTTGAACTTTTGGAAATCAAAGTACCATACAACCAGACCCAGATGATCTCCCTGATAGAACGACCATATTCCCGCAGCTGACCATCATAACTTAACTAAAGCTATCGGAGAAAACGGTGATAGCCATGTCTGGTTGCCTTCTTTCCGCGGTTCGGAGTGTCACCGCGGCAGGACTCTGAGCAGGGAGTCCAACATTGGGAACCGACCTAAGCATAGTACGACATATGGAGGTGGTGGAACTCCTCTTCCACCGACCGAAGACGACCGCACCATCACAACAGTGCTGTGGTCGCTCGCATTTCTGCTGAAGCGCCCACTCACGGGTCCTGATCTCCTGTAATAGCAGGCTTGACTCCCAGCACGAAACCTGACTTCCTTGTTTGTGTTCGCAGTTCAGAAATGGGGTTCCGGTCGTTAGCCAGTAGTCCTGGCTGGAAAGCCCACATGCACTGGTGGCATATCTACTGTTGTGTCTGCTGTTTAGTGCAGCGATGCTGTGCATGGACGTGGCGAGCCAGTCGCGGCCTTTGGGTAGCTGGTTGCAAGGTGATCCCACTGCATTCGCCTTCAATCCATGAATGGCATCTCCAAGACCCGAGCAGAGAAGACAGTCGAGACGGCCGAGTAACGATATCCATGCAAGTCCTTCTTTCTCAACGCGGGTTCGCTTCAAGTGGCTTTTGGGCGAGTCGGTGATTATATCCATGAATTCATACCCATATATGTCGCGGCGACCTGGAGGCCGTAAGATGGTTTTGGACAGGTTGATTGAAAAGCCCAGGATTAAGTCCCGGATGGTGAGCCGGTTCCCCCCAGATCCTTCTTCAACAACAAATCCACCGATGTCCCTAAGCACTGCCAAAGATGCTGCTGCCCCATCTGATGTGGCCTTGGCTAGTGGGACATTGCCCTGTCGGTACTGTGTCGGAATTCTTTGGTAATATACCACCAGCATCTCTTGAAGCACGCATATTAGAGGGACAAGCCAAGCCCTGGATTCAGCAACATCATAAAGAACAATTTGCTCTGTCGCACTGTTATTCAAACATTTGAGGTAATTGCTGGTGGCGCTGAATCGCAGTGTGTTAAGCCTCCTCTCAAATGTCAAGCCAGCCTGTCCTCCAAGCTGGATGGGAGCCGTAGATGTGGCTATAAACTGCAGGTTCGCTCCATTCCAAGTCCAGGTAGACAGCTTGGGCTTCGCGTCGGACCACTGCACAGTGCCCAGCTCGCCTGTCCCTAACAGAGTGACCGCTTTGGGGCACCAGCCAAGTAGGGCCTTTTTTGACTGCAGGTCCTCTAATTTGGCCGTTTTCAACCAAGGCCCCTTTGTTGCTGAGAGCTCCGTAATCTTGAGTTGGGAGTCATGGCGTGCTGTTTCCAAATGCCAGAGGACTGTCTGGCTGTCAATCATCTTCATGGGCACCAGGGCTGTTGAATATCCCATGAGCACCAGACCATCGTCAATCATCACTGGATACTCCACCGCTGCCAATTGCAGCATCAGATGGAATTCCGTTTCCAAATACATGTCGGAACCAAGTTCAAGGCCAGGATCCTTTGCAATGACTGCAGTTTCAAACAGACTAAACCAGCAGCACGTGTCTTCACCTGCTTTTGGTGATAGCTCTTGGAGAGTCGCTTCGCCGTCTGAATTGTAGGTCGAGAGACATATCTTTCCTTTCTCCGGTTGACGGAGTGTCAGGCGAAGCCACATCAGTAAATCCCAGAGAGGGCTGTCTGATAGGCTTAATGAGACAGATAGTAGATCCTTTGATGTCTTAATCTTCATGCTTTCGTTCTCTGTCCCATTGTCAGAACTATTAATGACGCATTCTGTCAAGTCATTGCTTACCAAGTTTACCATCATCCCGCCCGAGTGCCCCCAGAAGATCGGTGACAAGGCCAATACCATCCTCACCATATGTGTCGCGTATGTATTGCTCGCAGGTCAATACCTTAACAGCATTCTCTGAAAGCGTCAAAGTAATGGTCTCCAGCAAGAACCTTGATCGCTTGTTGTCAGGGACGTCAGCAAAAATCAGCGGCAAATCCCATTCCCATTCCCATTTAAAGACTTTGTCGTCCTGATCGGGCGTTGGCTGCATTTCAGTCTCTTCTTCAGCTGGGGATTGTGTCTCCGCGACACATGTTGATGTTCTGTGATTTTGTCTATTCGTCGTAGAAGACACATGTTCGAAACCCGGATGTCGCCTTCTCATGTGGTCTCGCAGATGATCCGCGCGAGAAAAAGACTTAAAACACTGGTGAAAAGAACACTGATGTAGTCTGGGAAAGAGATGGCAAGTACGAACATGTCGTAGCAGTTCGACCTCGCGTAGGAAACCCCCGCTAGAACAGCCTTGCCACCTACACCTGAGCCCCAACGCTTCTCCAGTTGGTCTTGCCGCTATGGAATCTGTAACCTGAGGTGAGCCGGTTGTATCATAGGGCCAGCCTAGATACCTGAAGGGCGGATCAATCGTATCTGGCTCTGGCCATGCGGTTGTTGATTCATTGACCCGGGAAACGTAGACTTCACGAGTCGCAAAAGGACCAGCTGGATAATAGTGGTTTGGGAACCGCTGATCTGACTCGGAAGTTTGAATTGGGTCCAACCTGTATCTTCCCCTCCGCGATAAACCAGAGTTCGGGGCCTGACTCGAACCCCGAGTCTGATCAGGTTCAACATACTCAAAGAAGAGCGAGTCGTGCTTAAAGGGTTCCATTTTGTAGTTGAGTGTATGTATATATCGGTGCCAGGGCCGTTAAACTCCCTACTGATGAACTGAGGGATGTGGAGGGCACATTACATATGGGAAGGCCGCCAGAGCGCACCGCCTCACCCTGGGGCTTCCCACAGTATAATATAATAAGCAAGGCAGACCAGACTCAGGCAGCTTTGTCCACGTGTCAGCCTCTCGCTCTTAATGCAGGTTGCCATAGCCTGGCTCTCCTATTGCTGCAGACGGTCTCAGGATTGGTCGCTAGGCGTGATGGGATGGCGTCTCATGCATTAACAGGCAAATAGTCAAATTACTCCGTAGTCCGTACGGCGGTCGTGTGACATAACTTTCAATTACTGATGGGACTATAGAGTAACTCTGGGTGACAATGGAAAGGCCACACACAATCGTGGCCTTTGGATCAGAAACTATGGCCTTTATACGCTGCAGTGTTGTTACAACCTACGAAACAGCCGGCAAGATTAACAACCTGACAGTCACAGACCAGTCAGGGCCGCTATCTTATGAGGCTGATTGAGAGGAACAGGAAATAGAGTTATATTCTCCTGCACCAATACTTGTAGTCATCTTATTCACGTGTAGTAGTGGTTCAACCGACGATTACTATGGGTCGTTTGTCCATTTTTAGCCTCCACATGTACCAGCGTCAATTTCTTCCATGCCTTATTTGGATCACCCTGTGCCCTGAGTAGAATTTGGACCAATTCCAAATGACTCTTTCAGGCTTCTGTGTGTAGTGGTGTGCTCTACCTCAATCCAGCTGCAGCGGTGGCATCCAAGCGTTAAAGCCTTGGATGAGCGCTGGATGTCCATTAAAAAGATTAGGGACTCGCTGTGTTATCCCCGGCGTGTCGATCCTGGTGGATTTAGCAACAGATTTGTTAAACTTTTAAGGAAACAAACTTACGCTTGACTCGGAACATCTTCATTATGTCAAGAAAGGTGTGATACACATCCGGTTGATTGACAAAGTGAGCCTTGACCTGATCTAGGTAGGAGGTTGCATCCTAATCCAGAATTATCAGCCTAACAGTCAATAACAAAGAGAGCACTGTGCACCTACACTCTTAATAGGCTGTTTGTCTTGCGTAAGAGCCGCAACATTTCCAGGAATGGATGAACCAGACCTAGAATCGAACTCCTGCTTTGAATAAGATGGTTGCCTGGGTAAGTCGATTATTTCAACATGTCCCTTGCCTGATGTTATCGTGAGAGCCTCTGCTAACTGTAAATAGCTCAATGGTTGTCTGTAGTTGTTAAGAATCAACTTCATGATTTCCAAATTTCCCTTCTGTGCTGCATAGTGTAAAGGAGAATTCTGCTTCGTGGTGGGCGAGTTGCAGGTGACACCAACCACATCTACCAAGTAGCGAACAATGTCCTCTCTCTCACTGATCACTGCAACTGATAACGGAGTCCCTGAGTTATCAGAAGCGTAATCTGTATCCACTCCGTTCTTTACAAGCAGGTGACTGACAGCAAGATAACCATTCCTAGCTGCAAGAACAAGAGGGTTGCCATCCCTTGAAGAAGGAATTGCCTGGTTGACTTCCGCCCCATTGTCTATATGTCTCTGCACTGCAACTAAATCGCCTCGTTCTGCTGCTGCGCATAGAGTATCCGCTTGCGCGGTCGAGGATGCGGAAATGTAATTTCACCAATAGACTGGCTTGAAGAGTGGTGCTGCCTGACATGTCGGTCCAAATTTGTCTCTGTGTCAAATCCCACTTCATGAAGAGGGCAGTGTCCATGAGGACAAATAAATGGGTTATCGTGCCTATTTACATGGCGTTTCCGGTCTGCAGGACTGTCAAAGCCATGCTCGAAATCCGTGCACCATATCTTCGGGCACTTGAAAGTCAAAGGCCCGTATAGTGCATCCAATATCTTTTTGTCATTGCCTCGTGGCGTTTTCTGCCTGTAGATATCTTCAATGACTGCTCTGATACCAGCTGTTCGCTTCTCCAAGTTGAACAGTGTATATCTCTTAATCGGGTCAGTTGGTAGCCGGTGAAGGATCTCCGTTAGGCTGCTGGGTTGGTCTTCGGTATTGTAAAGTTGAACGGTATTCCGTAGTTTGTGATGAAGGATTGCACAGAACGTAGGAGCTCATCAGACCTCGCTTCATGGTCGATCATCTCATCTTTGGCGATTTCCAATAAATGATTGAATATACTTGAAACAGCATAGTATTGTAGGGCATAATACCCGGAATGAACGTATTCATGGATCTGCATGTCCTCGGTGGTCCTCGTGCTGTAGTGTGAACTAGAGCAATTGTAGCTTCAGTCGGCTCCTTTGTTCGCGCTTACAGCTAGCCATCAGGCTGTATTCTTTATGCTGTGAGGTGTTTGTTTGAGGGTTGAGATAAAATGTAGCTTGAATTTCTCACCATTTCAGCGGGCGTGCTACACAGCTTACCCATCCTAAGATCTGCAGAGTTATCTCTCTCTGTCTAGGGTTCAGCAGCTCAATGCAACATACCTTGTGAAATATGTGGCCTGGACGAGTTTGTCAATCTGATCAAAGATGAAAGTCCGTTTTGTCATAGCTGCCCCAGATTGTTTTCAGATGCCCAGGATTCGGCCGGAAGTGGACGTCGTTCTCTCTATGCAACACCAAATTACGGCCCCTCGCTCTCTCCTACACAAGGAAAGTACCCCCGCCCCGTAGAGATATCAGGAGTTCAGCTATCAACGAAGCTGGGGGCTTTGTTGCAAAACCTGATACACCATGCCGACACATCCAAGAGGTAATACTCCCTACAATCTCCCCGCACGTTGATCAAGTAGATGAATACTGAGTCGACAGTATTGTGTTCTCTTCCTGGACAAAAACTCTCGACATCCTATGCCTTGAACTCGCAGAACTCGGGCTTCATTACGTACGGATCGACGGCGACGTGAGCAGAGCAAATCGAACCCAGCGCCTGCACGAGTTCCAAACGTCACCTACTATGTCGTTTCTACTCATGACGTATGGCACTGGTGCAGTAGGGTACGATGCCTGGATCCTCAAATTTGAAGCATCCGACAAAAATCTGATAATGGCTGTCTATCACAGATTGAATCTCACTGCAGCAAACCGTATTCATATCCTCGAGCCTAAGTGGAACCCCTCCGTCGAAGAACAGGCTATTGGCAGAGCTGTGAGGCTTGGCTAGGCCAGGGAAGTGGCCGTGGTTAAATACGTCACTGAGCATACGGTAGAGGAGGTGTGGCACACCGGGTTCCTTGATAACTATTAGTTATAGCGCGTTCTCTGACTCATGGGCAGAACATTCTCACGATCCAGAAGAATAAGCGGCACCTGGCAAACTTGATACTTGCTGATCGATCAACTGACTCGTTGGCCGGGAGAACAGAGGTAAGGTCAACGTGATGGCCCCTTTTTGGCAGCTATTGACATTTCCCAGGAGTTGAAATGGATCCTGTCTATCACGCGGTGAGGGAGACCAGCTTCGGGTGAGAGCGGGTGAGAGCGGGCTATAGATAGTCGAGGAGAAAGAAAAAAGGAAACAGACAACAAGTAATAGATAACCGGTAGAGGGCCAAGCGACTTATCAAGTACATCGTCGGATACAAACAAATCCACGTCTTCGACACGCAGGCTGAGCATACGACGGGAAGGGACACGATGACATAGCTACAGGCCCCCCTGCAGCAGTCAACTTTATTGATACCTGTCCAGTAAGTTATCTGCTTGGTGTAAAGAATCCTAGGTTAACAAGAGAAATGTCAAGAAGCTATATTTGTAGCCAAGAACTAAACTATTACCACTAATATCCGCATGTTGCCCGGTACTGATATATTGGATAATATGCGGAAGAGGATATATCAAATATTTCCTTTAGATCTAATACAATAATTATCTCATTTGGATGTCTTGACAATACACACTTTGCATAGATCACTCAACCCATTCTCACGCCTTTAAAGAATCCACCCACGCGTCCAAATCCATATTGAAAATCGAAACATCACCCCTCGGAACACCCATCATGGTAACCAACCGATCCTTAATCAACCACTTCACCACACCCCCCTCAGTAACCTTAACAAGCTTATCGAAATACCTCGCCTCCGCAAAGAACGCCTTGTCACCGAGATAATGACTCGCCGAGCAATACGTCGTCGCTTCGGCGGTCTCCTCGCCCGTAAGAGTGATCGATTGCGTGTTCAGCCCATGGAAGGTAGAGATATGCCCGATGGTCTTTTGGAGGCCTGTGATGACGGTGTCGATGCCGGTCATGAGGCCCAGGGAGCCGACGTAGTCAGCTACACAGTCTCCGGTGAAGGAGTGGCGGATTTCAGGGAAGGTGTTTGTGTCGAATGCGATTGCGATGTTGGCGATTGCGTTGCGGATTAGTTCGTGGTCGGACGTTTGGGCCATTTTGTTTGTTTCTCTTGCTTTTGGCTTTGGTTGGTAATGTGTTGGAGATTGAGGTAGTTGTATTGGAGGACTTGATTTGAGCTGAGTATCTGATAAGTTGGTCTGAGTGTAAGTTGGACCTTTTATACTGTGGATGAGAGTCTGTATAGACTGTAGAGCATTTGTCAGAATTATTACACAAGGCGTGGAAACTGACAAATCTGAGATGAACTTGAATCTCCGTCTGTTTAAGAAACGTGGATTATGTGTAATTGGATAGCAGCGCTCATGCGGACTCGGAGTTATCCGAGATGAAGCTCTACTAACCAAACCATATCAAGGAGCTATATGGACAACATCGGAACTCCGAGTTGCGCATCCTTTGACACATCAGCATTCTATACCTTGTGTAGAAGTGGGGAAAATAAGTAGAAAAATCTGCTATTCATGGCAGAGTTAGTAAATGGTGAAAGGTAGTATTTAAAGATGGATAAAGCACCCCGGTATACACTTCAAATACCTCGACATCACAAACCTCCGATTCCCTTGGCCTAAAGACTTAAACCAAATCAATAAAATGGCCACCCCATTCTACAACTACACCATATCTTGACCCTAATCAAAGCCTCAAGACCCTCTCCTCCCGAGGCAGGTTGAGTTTGTGGTAGATAAACAGATTCTACACGTTATATGGAGTGACACGTGTTGCGGGGTATTTGATAATAGAAAATTTCACTGCTCATTACCTGGAATCATGCTGAAAATGCCAGAACAACTCGAACCCTCTCTGACTCCCGTACAAGGTTCGCTTGCGAATCTACGACCATCTGGGCCTTATCACTTACCACACCGCGGACCTCTCTCATTCTCCTTACGGAAAGTGGTCCTCCCGAGAGCAGAGGATCTTGATAAAACACCAATGGAGTACAATATCTATTACAAACCAGCTTTTCTATGTTTCGCGTGCTGTGTCCAAAGATGGGCATACTGTGTTCTATTCTGAAAACAGGTTCTCGTTTACCTGTGCTTGTGAATACGGATTGCAGAGGCTATTAAGCTTGAGCCCCCTGGCCTGGAGATCCCTGACTTCCATTTACATCGGACTTGGTGGAAATTACTGGGTGCTTGAGGGGGGTTTCGACTGTCACCATGGCATTCTTGAGAGAGGCAAGAGGAATGATACCGGTATCCTGTCGGACTGGCTGCAGATATGTGACCTGTTGGCAGCCCATGTCAAACACGATGACCAGCTCAATCTCTCGTTGATCTGTGATGCTGCAACCAAGGAAACTGCTGCAACCTTCCTAGATATTCTCCAAAAGCTTCCCTGGTTAAAGGATTGCTCAATCCGTCTAGGGCCGGGTTGGATCCCAGATCTCCAGCAGATGATCATGTCCACAATACAGCAAAAGATTGCATATTCCATACAACCTCCAGCAATGTTTCGATTCCATGGTCTTCCAGTTGAACTTCAACTGCGCATCCTGGAATTCTCAGACCTCGTTGCTCCCATGGCACTGTCATACCCATCACCCCGGAACAGACTTATCATATTGCACATGAATTTGACGGACCCTACTGACACTGGCTACTGCCCATCAAAATATACGGCCTTCTCTACCATCCGGTCATGCTGGCAGACCCCGGATATGCTGTTCCTAGCCAGCAAGACCATAAGGCAACTAGCCATACCCATCTTCTACTCCAAGAACATCTTCGAAGTGGAATTCAAGCTCAGCCACTCCCCAGTAGCCACAGCATGGAGTGTACAGAAGTCCTCATTTCTTCACTGCTTCTCAAAGTATTCCTTCCCGTACTTCCGTCACATCTACTGGAAGTTCCCAACATGCACCCCTGTGCCTTTCAACCGGGCAATAACGAAACAGACAACTGGATTATCTCGCTTAACCTCCTCTCTCTACTCGTCCTCAGGAAATTCACTCTAGAAATAGATCTGTCTCCTGCGGTGCCGGTTTCCAGCGCCCCAGAAGAGCTGAAGATCAATACCCGGTGAGCACCCTACCATCGAATTGTAGAGCCTATCGCCTGATTGAAGGGTCTATTAAAGGATCTTTTCCTCCATATTTGCTACCCCTAGCATCCCCTCTCCCCTGCTATACATCCTCCATAAGAAATACCAGCAGATGCCTTAGCTTAGACCCCCAGGATATCAGAAATAAACCCTCTCTCCAGCCCGATCCTGTGCGTTCGATCCATCTCATCTATTCAGTATGGGCCCCTAGTCAATAGAACAGGTCTCTTAGTCAGAGTACGAAACTGATTCATACAAGGAAAATCCGTTCCCCTGTCTTTTTTTCCCATTCCTAGTTCCGCATTGCATAGCTAATCCCAGGCCCATAGTGCAATAGTTTAACTAGATATATTTCTCGAACTGGACCTCGCATTTTCCTTCGTACAACTACTAATAACTTATAGTACTGGCTTCAGCCATCTACCCACACTTTATTGATTGATATTGTCTTTCTACGGCTTTATTATATCTACCCCCCCACCCCTTCCCCCCAAAACTACAGATAACTAGCTAGTTAGCTAAAGTCTCGCCCCCCTCCCCTCCGCAACCTTCACAGGCAACAACCTCCTAAGAATTTTCCCCGTGGGCGTCTTCGGCAGCGCCTGCAAATGGAAAACCCCGCCTCTCAATTTCTTATACCCAGCCAGCTGCCCATCCATCCAGGTCCTGACTGCGTCGAGAACCTTCTGCTTCTCGGACCCCGATAGCCCCGCTGTTTCGGGCGTCAGGCTTACATAGGCGAGAGGGACTTCGGTTGCTTGGGCGTCATCGTAGACTGCGCAGACTGCGGCGTCGATTACGGAGGGGTGGCGGAGGAGCATGTCTTCGAGTTCGGAGGGGGCGATTTGGAAGCTGTGGTTTGTTAGTTAGTTTAGATTAAGAGGGGGAAGGGGAAGGGGGGGTTAACATACCCCTTGTACTTGATCATCTACATCGATCACGGTTAGTTAATTCAACTCCATGAGAAGGGAGTAAAGTAATAAGGATGGGATAGGGATAGGAATGAAAGTAGACAACATACCTCCTTAAACCGATCGGTAACCCAGAAATTCTGGCGCTCGTCGATCTTCAAGATATCGCCTGTTTTGATCCATCCCTCGGAGAAGGTTTGGTTTGTTGCTTCGCTGTCACTGACATAGCCCCTATATATCAATTAAATTTGGTTAGCGATGTTTCTTCCAATATTCTAGAGAATTATAATTCCACATAGCGAAGACTAGGTAGGCAGGAGGAGTCTGGAGGAATCCTACATCATAACCACAGGACCACGGATCCACAGTTCGCCTTCTTCGCCGAGAGGGACGTCTTTGTTTGTCTTTGGGTCGACGAGGCGTGCTTCTCTGTTATGATGTTAGTATTGGTAGTCTAGATTTAGAAGGAAAAGGGGGGTGGAGGTAGAGTAGTTGTGATGCAACATACATCCCGGCGAAGAGCTTGCCAACACATCCAAAAGCACGTTCGTCTTCGTCGATTTCGTGGATAACACCCCCGGAGCACTCGGTGAGTCCGTACCCTTTTTGTTCGGATTAGTATATTTAAAGCATGTTTGACTTGTTGAAGTGAAGTAAGGCAACGAACCTTGGCAAATACTCGTATGTGGGAGACGCTTCTTGAGTAGAAGTTGCACGGATTTCTAGATAAAATATCATTCGCATCGTATTGCATGTTCCATAAGGCGCGGTGAAAGCATACCTTCAACGGCGCAGCAGAGATAACAATCCTCTTCAACGACGCGAGGTCATATTTCTGCGCCACCGGCGATGTAGCAAGAAGAAGCGCGACAGGGGGCACAATATGCAGATCTGTCACCTGTACTTCACTAGACATGCGACAAAAGGTCTCCAGATCAAACGCAGGGAGAGCGGAATATTGAGCTCCAACCCACATCCCTGAGAGGACGACCAGACTTAGACCGTAGATATGGCAATCTATGTTGTTGAGCGTATGGGATTAGTGGCGTCAGTGGACTAATTGATGGAGGGGGTTACTTACATGGGGCAAAGAAGACTTCGCGGACGGTTGAGTTGACTCTGACTGGCATGGAAGCACGCATTATCATGCTGTTCATGACGAGATTATAATGGGAGAGCTGGACGCCCTTCATTTTTCCGGTGGTTCCGGAGGAAAAGCAGATGGTGCTGGGGACTTCTTTGGAGTTTCTGCCTTGGAGGTCAAAGGGCGAGAGCGACTCTGTGGCAGTTTGGCCGATGATGTCGTCCGGGAACTGAGATGCAATCAGCGATGGAAGTAAGATTTAGGTCAGAAAAGGTGTTACAGACCTGTGGTAGAGAATCTACTTTACAGCGAACAGTCAAGATCTTGGTGTTTGTCATTGATTGCGAAGCTAGAGCAGCTTGGACTGCGCTGAGCTTCTCTTCGATGGTGGCAACATGGGTTGGTTGGACGATCTTGAGAATATGAGAGATATCATCTTGTGTTGCTGATGTATTAAGAGGGCTAGATATTTAATTAGAGTGAATGAGGTTGTAGAGTGTTGAACTCACGCGAAAACAGCACCGGTCCACCAAGTCGCATGAGCGAGAAGAACAAAGGCATTCTATATCCAGTCAGACTAAATACGCGGAGAACTGTCGAGTCATCTTACAGAGTTATTAACTAATGCCAGTAAAGTATCCCCTGGCTGGAGTCCGAGTTTCACCTTCAATCCCCAAGCAGCACGAGCAGCTTGTTCGCGGAGAGAGCCATACGTGATGAGGTCTTTGGAGAAAGTATCGGTATGAACCACCTTGGAGGCCTGTACGTCATCAGGGTTGTACTGGGTCATGAACTGGGAGATGGATAAATCGGTCGCATCATGAATAGGAATTACGGGGGACTGGTAAGACGCCATGGTGTAGGAGATTAAGATTCGAGATGACCCGGAAGGTGTTTTGTTGTATTAAATATTAAAATATCGCCTAATATCAAGCAAAAGGCTTATGCGTAACTAAGACAGCCCCTTAATCGAGCCAAGGTGCGCATCAAATAAAGTCATCTTACGCCGGGCGCGTTGGTCTGTCCGTAATCCGTCTCTACGGACTCGGGACTCGGCAGGAGTCTATGCATGTGGTCTAGACTAGTTGTTAGCTACTGTTAGCCACTGCTACTAAGGAGTCTCTGGCGGGGAGCCAATGGTTTGATGTTGAGGTCGGCCCACCCACGTGACAGGATCAGGAACAAACCGAGCTCGAGAGAAGGGGAGGGGTATAGAAATTGACTATTGGAACTAGATTCTGCATTGTCATACAGGCTATGGGGTATTCCCGACATCCCAGACTCCAGACTCCAGAGCAGTTGCGGTCTGCTCAACTTGGAAGAAAGGTCTTCAGATTTATAGTTTTGGCCCCCTAATAGCGCTGGAGCACAGGATGCGGAGACACTGAAAACAGACTAGCAAAAGCAATATAAATTGCAGGGGTCGTGCCGCATCAGTCCACAGTTCCACGCGGCACAAACCCAATTCCTCTGGATTGACAATTTGACAATCGCTTTGTATCCGTGCCTTCCAGCGCCCCCACCGCCTTCGTCTAGTGGGTGCGCCACGGATTCTTCGTAACCACAGATTCTTCGTAAATTCTCATGTTATCGATATTTTTACTTGCTGAAGCCGCAAAACATGCCTAAATCTCCTGAATTTAATGAAACTCAAATGCGCGAAGTTGTTGCTTTTGCTCAAGCTCAAAAAAAACCAAATATCTTAAAAATTACGCGTGACTTTAAAGTGTCAAGCACAATACTCCAAAGCTGCCTGCAAAAAGCAAAAACACCAGTAATACCAACCATGACAAAAAAAAATGCCCTACAGCCATATCAGGAGACAGCCTTGATCAAATAGATTAAAAAAATGCGAAGTTGGAATCTCCCACCTACTGCTTCAATTATAGAGGCATGGGCAAATCAGGCAATCACCCGCGCAGGGTCTCTGGATAAACACGTGAGTAAGATGTGGGTATATTAATTTGAAAAGCATGTACCAGTATACCTAGGCTTCGCGCCAGTGAAGCAGAAGACTAAGAAAATAAGGTGGATTCAAGCTGAAGACACAGGGCTTCTAGAACACTGGTACCACCAGCTAGAAGTTATTCTTCGCGGGGTTCCTGCTCACCTTGTATACAACTTTGATAAATACAGATTTCAACCTGGCCAGGGGCAGGCTCGCAAGGTCTTTAGTTCATCTAATTGCCCTGATCTTGCAGAGGGCGAGAAAGGCGAAACTATAACTGTGGTAGAGTATATTTGCGCTGACAGTTGGCTTATAGACCTATTCTTTATATTCAAAGCAGCCGGAAGTCATATAGAGTATTGGTATCAAGGCAGCAAGGCCTTACCAGGCAACGCAATGACAGGGATCTCACCAAATAGTTGGGTGTCAGATGAACTGGCCCTTGGCTGGCTGCATGAATTCAATCAAGCTACAAAGAAACATACAAGGCACGGTGAGAAATGATATCTGGTATTTGATAGTCACAGCTTGTATTATACAATCAAATTCCTATAATACTACGAGGCAAACAGTATTATTCTCTTCGGGTTCTTCCCTTATTTAACTCATCTCTGTTAACCTCTTGATAGAAAGCCCTTTCTTAATTATAAGCAGCAATTCTGGCTTATAAATAACAACCTATTATTCTGGGGTGGCAGGCTGTACAGGAAGGCTGAATTCCTAGAGGTTATTTAACCAGTACGCGCGAAGATCTTTTCACAGCAAATTATTCAAGAATCCTTCAAAGATCACAGGATCTGGCTAGTTAATAGAACACAAATTATCAAGCAGCTTAAGAACAAGTTAGTAATCCCTGATATAACTATACCAGAGCTCCGCAGGAGCTATACACCACCTTATTTATTGTTCTCTAGTGTCAAGAACAGTTCTCCAGCAACAATTGATACCCTTATAAGAAATCAGGCAAAAATTATAAAGGATATTACTGATATTTCAGATAAGACAAAGCAGAATTTGACAAAGGTTTTCCAACACTAGATGTCGAAGCTGGAGGAACTCCAAATAACCCAGGAAGTAATTTGCAAGATCTGGACCGCGCAAGAGCCCCAACACCAGAATTATACTAGGTATCAGGTTAAACTACTATCCCAGAATGGTATTATCAAAGTTCACAATGCGATTCGGTCAATTAGCAACCAGAAAGAGAAAGATCGCGCGGTGGAGGAGAGGAAGCTGGCGAAGCAGTTCAAGAAAGTTCATGGATATAAGCCCATGAAGCGCCCGCAGGCACGAATTAACCAGGCAATTAAGAACAAGAGACGCGCTATAGAGGCAGGGGAAGACTTTTGGATTGATAAATAATTATTTTTATTGTTGAATAGCTTCAAATATTCAAAATTTACGAAGAATCTGTGGTTACGAAGAATCCGTGGCGCACCCACTAGACGAAGGCGGTGGGGGCGCTGGAAGGCACGGATACCGGTCGGAGTCATTCCCCATCGGGCAATAGACACTGGACAAGGGAAACGGCAGAAGGGATGTCAATTGAGACTGTGATCCGACAAAGCAAATGGGTCCGACAGAGGAGCAAAATCTCTCCATCCTTTGCTGAAGTTCATCCCTGAATGGGACAAAGGTACCTTGACCGTGAAAACTCTCGGGGATGATCATGCTCGGAGTAGACTAACTTGTAACTTCCGCTTTGCCCCGTCGTACAACAAAACTTCTCCTGCACCACTATTAATATAAGGATGGAAGGGGCTGGAACTTGGATCCTCGAGCTGCCACCACGCTTCCATCCCCAAGTCACAGCAGCATGCGACTTCAATTCTGGGCGACGGTCTTACCCTTTGCTGCAATTCATTTCGCTGCTGTTGCACAAGCCCAGACACAGTCGCTCCCAGAATGCGCGGTAGGAATTGTCCCGCCCCCTCCGTGTGTGGTGATACTGACAGCAGGACAGCTTCAATGCTTAACCGACCTCCTCCCCCAATCACCCTGCGCTGCCACCAACCAAACGTGCATCTGTACGAACGATGAGCTGAACGAGAACCTGACTCTCTGTGTGGGAGCGAGTTGCAGCGTCAAGGAGGGTCTCAGTGCGTCCAAACCGAAGCTGTCCGCCTCGTGCCCACTCTAACGATCGCATAGTTGCGCTGAATGTCACCAATACCGAATGTGGAGCGCCAGTGCGAGATCATACTTCTCTGAGCATCATCATCCCATCAGTCGGCTTCGGTGTGATCCTGTTCGTGGCCTTGAGGGTGTACACTCGCCTGGTGGTTACGAAGCTAGAAATGGGATTGGATGACTGGACCACGATTCTGCTCGGGGTATGTTCTGACACTCTAGTCGTTGCTTTCGCTAACTGTTCAGGGTTGCGTGGTGGCAGTCAATGCCGGCTCGATCTTGCGTAAGTAGCAACTCACCATCTACCATCAGGAATACAATACTAACAATCGCAGTCGGACAAGCTGGACTAGGACGAGATATATGGACACTCGAGCCCAGCAGCATCACGAGAATCCTCTACGTAAGATTGCCACTGGCGCCCACCGACATCCCATTACTAACTCCACCAGCTGTTCTACATCCAAGAACTCCTCTACATGACCTGCATCTCCCTCACGAAGATCTGCTTCCTCCTCTTCTACCTCCGCATCTTTCCCTCCGATCGCATACGCTGGATTATCAAGATCTCCTGCCTGGTGACCCTCTGCTACGGCATCGTCTTTCTATTCGCCTTTGCGTTTCAATGCTCGCCCGTTAGTTACAACTGGGATGGCTGGGATGGAGAACATGAAGGCAAATGCGTGCAGACGAACCCTCTCGTCGTCTCCGCTGCTGCGATAAATATCGTTCTCGATGCCTGGGTTATTGCACTACCCATCCCGAGGGTATTAAAACTACAGGCTTCGATAAGTACCAAATTGCAGGTTATCCTCATGTTCTCGGTGGGATTCTTGTACGTTTCTTCCATCTTGCTCCCTTAAGCAGCCACAGACTAATCTTCCCTTTTCCACAGAATCACCGGTGTCAGCATCTACCGCACCATCATGCTCAAGATATTCGCCACCAGCACTAACCCAACATGTACGCCTCGCCCATCCCCTTTCCCCCTTCAAGCTCCCGGCCGCAAACAACTAACCCAGTTCACTCACGCAGGGGACAACGCCGCCGGAGGCTACTGGTCCGTGATCGAAGTCGACGTTGGAGTATTCTGCCTCTGCATGCCCGCCCTGCGCTCGTTACTCGGTCGCCTATTCCCATCGGTATTCGGTTCCACAAACGCAACCACGGCCGACAGCACGGGACATAAGAACAGCCAGAGGAGAATCCGCACGACTGATACCGGGCCCAACACGAGCTTTGTACAGTTGATTGAGATGGATCATACGGGGGGTTTGAAAAGTCATGGTGATGTTCATTAGATTTCTTTTTTTTTGTTATTTGCGAAGGCGAAGGGGAGGGCGGCGCATTTGCTATTTATTATATATACGAGTAAGTAAATAACAAGCTCGATCGTTCTATTAGGGCTACCACTTCAACCCCTTCGCCCTACACGCAATAATCGCATCCTCACCCCCTGTTTACTACCCCGAAATGAGGGCATATTATGTATGCCCTGGTATTGTAGATTGGTGGTATGAGGAGTAGGTAGATATCAAACACCCCGGTTCTCGTTAATATGGCCCGTCGTGACGGGTTAGATTGATTGCCTTCGTTTTTGCACATCAATAGGTGGGTAGAACCATCCTGTTCTGTACGCCTAGAGCGTGGAATTCGCTATCAAGTGGTCCATTGCGCTTGCAGGACTGCGGGTTCGGAGTTGAGTACGCAACTTGTTATAGTACCATAGGCGTCGAATAACTAGCGCTCGATCCATGGCCAGGGCATGGCATGGTTGCGGAGATTAACAAGGCTAGCTTACACGACGCTGGGGGCGATGGGGCGGTATTTAGTTTCATAGGTGCTTGGAAGTTCTTTAAGATCTTATTTACCGTGCGTTGAGGATTTCAGGGATAGATAGGGCTAGTTTCTAGGTTAGGGGTTGGATATCTTACGTGCCTGTGTTTAATCCTAGTGGAATGAAATAGGCTACGGGATTTATCTGCGACGGTGGAGTTCACGAGCCAGTGTCTGATGCTGATGATGACGACGGTGCCTTTTTTCTTCTTCTGTGGGGATCTTGACAGTTTGTATTAACTAGACGGTTTAACATTTTCTTCTTGTTTGCGTTCGTTGCGCGTAGCGGACATCCAATCCTCTTCTTCTTCTTCCCCTCCTCCCTTGGAGGTATTATACGGCCCGAGATGGTATAACATCCTGTGTCAATACCCCCTTTGTTGGGTCAAAGAACAAGGGAATTAGGACATCTGGATTAGCTGATACCTGTACATATATTTATATATATATATATGAAACACTTTTCTCCCCAACTCTGCATCCACTCAAGGCCCAGAACGTCTCTTGGCCATATCATCCAAGTATATTCTTTCTGACATGTGGACACATCTCGCTCATGCATATACACATTTATACCCCTCATGAGTTAGTCATACCTAATCCGGTCCTCGATGCCCATGACACTCAACTCCAACTTACACCGCCAATACTTCCTTCGCTTTGGTCTACATGTCATGATGATGCAGCGTACTTGACAATATTAATAACAGGGCAGTACTTACCATCTGAATAGAATTCTACCAGCGTTGCCCGCCTAGATATTGTCTTTTTCTTTTTTTTTTTTTTTTTTTTTTTTTTTTTTTTCAACCTCGGCTATCCTGTTAACCCTACTCCAGTGTAATCGAATATACATTCCAGAAGTTAGAACCCAACCAGTGGATATCAGATATCACATATAGTATATCAGCGTAGAGAGGCGTAGAGAGGTTAGTTAGTGATCATCAATGTATATTATTATATCTTTAATAAAATCAATCGTAGAAAAACATCACAACATCAACTAGACTTTTCCAGAAACCCCTTCATATACCCCCACCCCGGGGGTGGATTAAAGCCCATCAAAATCATCCATCACAGCCTCAAACATATCCGCCTCATCATCCGCTCCCGAATGGCCCTTCTTTTTACCCCCATCAGTAAACGACCACGCATCCGGAATAGGATTCCCCTTTGCATCCATTGTCCTCTCAAAGGCCTCCTGCGGGTGCGAGGAAACGAACTCGGTGGTTTTTCCGCTGCCGGGGCCAGTGTCCGTGCTGGTGCCGGTGCTGGCGGACTGGGAAATATTCTGAATATTCTGCTGGTCGACAGTTTTGCGGTCAATTTTGGAGGGTTGTGGCATTTTGGCTTGGCTGGGGGGGGGGGGATTAGTTGTTGTTAAGGGATTTATTGGTATGTATGGAACTGGGGGGGTGGACGAACGGATGATTGATTAGTGGGTTGTTCTGTATGTGTAAGTACAAGGGGTGTTTTGGGGAGTGATTGTGATTGGGAATAAGGGGGGTTTATATGGTCTGTCTGCTACAGGGTTGGATAGAGTTTATGTGGCGAGTTATTTAACTCTGATGTCAGGGGATTAACATTTGCTTTGGGTCTCTCCACATTACGAACGAGTATATTATTTTGGAGGTAAGAATATAATTAATGAAGACGAATCCCGTCGCCTGGATTGTCAGTCAGTCAGTCAGTCAGTCATAGTAGTATGTGAGATTGCATTGGTGACCTCCTTCAACTTGGTATACTGAATTGGTCCAGCAGACCCAGGACGTGTGTCTATGTCCACGTCTATGTCTGAACATTGAAATGGGAACTCGATACTCAGAGTCATGAAATAATCAACAGTTATCGTAGACCAAGGATCCTTGGTAAGGATCCAGGGCAGATCATAATTAGGTAGAGCCACTCAAATACTCCTGAATCTCAGCCTCTGGAGTAACAAAATCGCTGAGAGAATAATAGCCCTTCATGGCACAGAGTATTGTATTGCAATCTAGATAGACTATGCCCCCTCCACCCCCCTCCAACCCCCAAAACATCCTGTTAGTTACTCTGTCTTCTTGTGCTCCTTGCTGATATCCAAATCCAAATCCAAATCCAAATCCACCAACTCCCTCACACACATAGCCTGCACATACAAAATCACAGGGCCAACCAGTGTGTACTAAACGTAACCGGAACCCCGACATTCAAAACTGGGCCTAGCCAATCAATCCACGGTGCCAGGATAGCCATATTCCCGAAATCCAGGGCCTGCGTTGGACGGTACTCAAGGAGAGCTGAGACGATTCGATAATTGGTTTAGAGAATCCAGTAGCCTTCTAGGCAGGATAGGGCTAGGATAGATGTGTAAATTGTGATTGCGAGGGTTTTGCGCAGCGGGGTTGTGAGCCATGGGGTGAGCCAGGTTGTGCCCTTTTTAGTGCGGTACTTGGAGACGCTTGAGGTGATGAATAGGACTGTGATCAAGACTGAGAGGATCCAGAATCTGGGGTTGACTAGGTGTTCTAGGATGTTTCGGGCGTCGGAGTTGGAGGCTTCCATGGTGCTATATGAGAGAACTTGAGGCGAGTACCAGACTTCTAACAATTGGGTTAAGCCGGTCCTTATATAGTACCCTTCGTAGTGGAACTATATTGTAAGGCTAGCATTTAGTGCATTGACGCTTCGCTGGGGCCAAATCTATAGCATTGCAATGCCCGATGCCCACTACAGCTCCACCTCATGCCCTATGTGAGCTTTACTCCAACCTGCTTAGTTGTTTATAGGACCAATTGCGTTTGGCACATCCAGTCTATGGCCCATCCGGCGAATGGAATATACAAACTGGTCTCATACATGGCTACTTCGAGAAATATCATCACCCATGAGCTTGATAAGAAATGCTTACCTATTAGTTAGACGATGATCCAGCATCAATGGGAGCAATCTCTGTAATTGACAATATACCAAGTATTAGATGATACAAGGTCCGGACACATATACAGACTGAAAACACCTATTCACTCATATCATACATCTCAAATGAGTTACTACCGAAATTAATAGTAGAACCAGTCACCTCATCTCACGCCTTCCCATCCAAATCCGTAAAGAACTCATATCCAAAGTCCGCACTACTATCATTAAACCTCAACTTGCGATCAATGCCCCTAATCTTCTTCAAATCCTCCTGGCTCAACTTGAAATCACCCTCCAAGTTCGCCCTGATACGTTCCGGCGTCTTGGATTTCGGTAGAACAGACTGGCCCTCGGAAACCGCCCATGCTGGAATCAGTCAGTCCCTCATGTGCACTCAATAAACAGGCATTTTAATAATAAAAAAAAGGAAGTAACGAAGAATAACATACCAAGCGTAACCTGCGCCGAACTCTTCCCAACCCTCTTCGCAATCTCCACCAACGTCGGATCCTCAATCAACCGTCCAATTTTGTCCCCCCGGGCATACATCTCGTTCTGGTTTCCGAACGGCGAGTAATGCGTTACATGTATCCCCTGCGCCTTATGCCAATCCGCAAATGCACGCTGCTGAAGCCACGGGTGTCCCTCGAGTTGGTGTACAGACGGAGGCACAGTCGCGTGTTCAACGAGACGCTTCATCTCAGCGTGGGAGAAATTCGAGACTCCGATGGCTTTCACCTTTCCGGTGGAGATGAGTTTTTCCATTGCTGTGTACGTCTGTCCCCCTTTGTTAGTTCTTAACCCATAGCATAAAAGTAGAATATGAATAAGTCTAGGGGGGAGATACATCAAGATAATCCGTCCCCTCAACAACGGGCTTCCCATTAGAATCCTTAGGGAACAGCTCTGTCCCGCGTTTCCAAGCAACAGGCCAATGCATGAGGAACAGATCAATATAATCAAGCCCTAGATCATTTAAGGAATCTTCGAGTGCCTGCGCCACATCATCAGGATGATGTTTATTATTCCATAATTTGGTCGTCAGAAAGATGTCTTTGCGGGGGATGTCGCTTTTCCGGATTGCGGCGCCGACGGCTTTTTCGGTTCCGTATCTGATCTAATATTAGTTTTGTGTTTCTTTGTGAGAGATATAGATAGAGATAGTTAGTAAGGGGGGCGGGCGTACACTCGTGCGGTGTCGATGTGTCTATACCCGGCTTTTAGGGCTTCGGCGACGGCGCTTTCTTGCGCGTCTGCGTCTTGCCAGGTTCCGAAGCCTAGAGCGGGGATTAGGGCGCCGGTGTTCAGTTTGAAGGTTGTCATTTTGGTCGTTTCCTTGTGTTCAGTTGGGTTTTGTTGAGTTGATTGTGGTAGGTAGGTGTTTTATAGCTGTTTTGGTAGTGTGTGGTGATTGACGTCAAATTGACGCATAGAGTCATGACATGACGTGGATGAAATGGAAATATTGATTTGCTAATGTTCTAGAATCTTGATCGTGATATTGATTAATTTCCTTCCAGGTTTCGGTCAGAGCTTACCGAGCTGATGTATGGCTGATGTAGCGAATCTATTCCTATAAGTTCCCCCCCCCGCCTTCCTTTTTATATACTCCGTAGTCTATCTACCTCGCACCATTTACAGCACCCCATCCACCTCCCCCAGCCGACATGATAACTATGCGATCATGGGTAGCAACGGATATCGTATTCTTCCCACCAATATTCACCGTATGGTCCTCCCCAGTTTGCGCATCCTTCGTGATCCAAAGATTCAATCCAGTCTCTGCATCTTCTCCCCCTTCCAGACCGTAGGGCCGATGGACCCGTCGCTCAGACAAAATCGAACACTGCATCGGGGTTAGGAATTCGATTTCTCGAATTACCCCATCGCCGCCCGGGTGTTCTCCCTTTCCACCGGAGTTCTCCCGGAGAGTGAACTGGCGTAGCAGGGTTGGGTATCGTTTCTCCAAGATCTCTGGGTCTGTGATCCGCGTGTTGGTCATGTGGACGTGAATTCCAGATTCTCCGTCCCAGGTTGATCCAGCGCCGCTGCCTCCGGCGATGGTTTCGTAGTATCCGAACCCTGGGATGTCTTGCCCGCTTTCCGGGTCTTTCTTGGCATTTGTGCCAAAGGTAAGGTTGTTGCAGCATCCCTGTGACGCTGCGCAGGCGCGGAACGCTTTAAATACCACGTCTGTGACCCGCTGCGATGTCACGACGTTTCCGCCGACGACTGCAGCGTTCTTTGTTGGAGATAGAAGGCTGGACGGTGGGACCTTGATGTCAATCGGTGCTAGGCAGCCTTGGTTTAGCGGCATGTCCGCGTTGATCATACATCTCAGGCAGTAAATGATGGCTGAGTGGGTGATTGCGATAGGAGCATTCCAGGATCCGTACACCTGAGGTCCGGTACCAGCAAAGTCAAACACGGCGGATCCGTCTTCGCCATTGATTGTCACTTTGAGCTTGATTGGGGTTCCGTCATCCATGTAGTCCACTGCCTCGAGCGGTTTTCCTTCAAACCGACGGTGCAGATCCTTTAAGAGGTTTCGCACCGCTGTCTCGGCTGTCGCTTGAATCGCATACATGTATTTCTGCACATCTGCCACCCCGTATTCGGCAAAGAGAGCCTGGATGAGAGTTATACCCCGGGTGTTGGCGGCGATCTGTGCTTTCAGATCGGAAAGATTATCGCTGATACATCTTGCTCCAGAGCATCCTGGGTACTCGGCGGGCTTTTTGACCAGCAGTTCAATCATACGTTCTTCGTCAAATACGCCGTTGCTTACAACCTTGTCGCCTTCAATAGCTGCTCCTTCCTGCCATAATTCGGTTGATTTTGGCGGCATTGACCCGGGTAGTATTCCGCCGATGTCTGCATGATGTCCACGCGAGGCTACGTAGAACATAATTTCGCTACCACCTGGCTTATCAAACACGGGAGTAATCACCTAGATAGTTAGCACAGTTCCGCACAATTAGGCGGTGTTCTTACAGTTATATCAGGCAAATGCGTCCCACCAGAGTTCGGATGATTGGCGACTAACACATCGCCATCTTTCAAATTCCCTAGCCACTTCTCATGTTGGTACCGGACAGCGAACTGCATGGAACCAAGATGCACAGGAACATGGGGAGCATTAGCCACAAGTCCTCCATCTGGAGAGAACAAAGCACAGGAAAAGTCTAGACGCTCTTTAATGTTGGTAGACACAGCCGTTTTCTGCAAAGTTCGGCCCATTTGTTCTGCGATTGACATGAACCGGTGGCCGAAAATGCTCAGCCTGATTGTATCAATTTCCGAAGATCCACCCTCTGTCGCTGTTGACTTGGATTCTTTCAGATCAATGACGATGCATGTCTCCAAAACACTGGCGACGGCGTCGGGGACTACGACGATCGTCTGCGTCTTGTCGATGATGATGGCTGGGCCGTGGATTCGAGAGTTCTTCTCAATCGTGTCGAGTTGATAGACTGGAGTCTCTAGACGTCCTGTTTGCCCATCAAAGTATGTTTCGGTGGTAAGGTCCGGGGACGTATTAATGTCACGCATTGCCGCCTCTCGTAGTTGTACCAAAGGGCTCTTCTCATCTCGCACCTTTGAAGCAGCAATCGTGCGAACACGGATATCATCCACCAGAACCGGTCGATCAGAGTTAAAGCCAAACTCTCTCCGATGTCGAATTTGAAATTGCTCAATAAAGTCGGAATCATCTTCCGGCTCGAGAATCATCAAACTCGTATCGGATCCGTCATACCGTAGATTTAGATACCGCTCGTGCCGGACCTGATCTAGGGGCAATCCTTGCTCTGTCATCTCTGCAGTCGCAGCCTCGGTCATGTCACCTAGCTTTTTCCTAAGTTCCGACTTTGAAGTTTCGTATTGCGTTGAAAGGGGCTCTTGTGACTCCTTGACCACTTCAGCCAAGGCTAGACCATACGCTGAAAGTACTGAAGAGAACTTGTGAATGATGATGCGGGATATACCCAAAGACGCCGCCACAGGACACGCATGTTGGCCTCCTGCGCCACCAAAGCATGCAAGATGATGAGTTGCAGTTTCGTACCCCCGGGCCTCAGTCAGGTTACGGATCGGACGCGCCATTGACTCATCAGCAACCTTCAAGAACCCGAGAGCCACCTCCTCTGCAGAGTATTCTGATTGACCTTTTTGCCTCTTTTCAGCATTAACTGTCTCCGTCAGCTCCTTAAATAACCGGGTGGTGACCTCAATATCAAGCGGTTGGTCTTCGTTAGGACCGAAAATATGTGGGAAGAATTCCGGTAAGAGACGTCCGAGGAACAGGTTCGCATCTGTGACAGTCAATGGACCTCCTTTCCGGTAGCACGCAGGACCAGGATGAGCCGACGCTGATTCCGGTCCGACGTAAAACAGGCCGTTACGCCAATTTAGAATCGAACCACCTCCTGCAGCGACGGTATTGATATCCAACTGGGGAGACTGGATCTGAATGCCTGCCAGCCTAGACCCAAAAACGTGTTCCAGGTGGCCATCGAAACGCGAAACATCCGTAGATGTCCCACCCATATCAAAGCCAATGACTGGTGTCTTCTCCGCTGAATCCCAGCTAGTCGCAGCAAACCCTACAACACCAGCCGCGGGCCCAGAAAGGATAGCCTTGAGTCCGCTAAATTTGCGAAAGTCAACCAGACCCCCGTCAGACTGCATGAATTCAAACCTACAGGTATGCTGGTTCGCCAACCCACCCTCAAAGCTAGAGGAGATGGAATCAATGTAGGTCTTGATTACAGGAGTCAAATAGGCATCCGCGGCAGCAGACATCCCTCGCGGTACAATTTTGATCATCGGTTGCAGTTTGGAAGATAGCGTCACTGAGAATCCCATACCTTCTGCCATTTCTCCAATGAGGCGTTCGTGTTCGGGATACGCATACGAATGTACTAGAGCCACAGACAATGACTGATATCCTTCCTCCTTTAAGCGCTCAAGTTCAGGCCGCACCTTTTCAAGATTCAACTCCTTGACCACGCAGAACTTCTCCCCGGTGACACCCTCGACGAGACTCGCCCCGGAAAAACACTCTTTGTCCGAGAGCGGATGGCAGGGCACCACCCGCTCGTCAATCTCCACCACAGACTCCGGTAATACCCCCGGTCGAGCCATCGTCAAATCAAATATATTCGGACGCGATTGGTCTCCGATCCTCAGCAAATCCCGGAATCCCTTGGTCGTGAGAAGTGCGGATCGAGCGCCCTTCCGCTCAAGCAGGGCATTCGTCGCGACTGTTGTTCCCATCCGCAGGCTCTCGATAGGTCCTAGCTCTAAGGGCGTCCCACGAGGGTGCGGCTTGCCCGTGACCATCTCCAGGATCTGGCGGACGCCTTCCGTAGGTGCATCTTGGTAATGTGCGGGGTCGACGGAGAGGAGCTTCAGGATGATATCGGGGCGACCTGGGACAACGGCGTGGACATCGGTGAAGGTGCCACCGCGGTCGATGGAGATTGTGATTTTGCCGTTCTCAGCCATGCTTGCCTTGTATATATAGCCTGAGCTGGATGGGTTGAATCAGAGGGGAATTGGAGGAATTGGTCAGAATGAGGGGTTCCTTATCAGGCATTATGTAAGCATCTTTATTCGCTCAAAGTGACGCCATATGCATATACTGCCGCAAATCACCGCCTTCCTTATCCTCCCTTCCTCGAGTCTAACAAGGTGGATTGAGAACTAATAGTACATTTTACAGTAGATCTAGTACTTGGTGTAGCGCAAGTAAGGCTTCAGCTCGCGGACCTCACCGAACTTCTTCTTCGCATCCTCCGTAGACACAGAAGGCGGCACAATCACATCCTCACCAACCTGCCAGTTGATCGGCGTCGCGATACCCTTCTTATCAGCAGTCTGTAGAGAGTCAATGACACGCAGAACCTCCGCAGAGTTGCGCCCAGTAGAGGCAGGGTAGCTCATTGTCAGACGGATCTTCTTGTCGGGGTCAATGATAAAAACGGAGCGGATGGTGAAAGCAATTCCCTTCTCTGCGAGGTTGGCCAATTCCGACTCATCAATCATGTCATATAGAAAAGCAACTTTGCGGTCTGCGTCGGCGATGATGGGGAATTGGAGGTCGCTGCCGGTCACTTCGTTGATGTCTTTGATCCAGTCGCCGTGGGAGCCGAGGTCGTTTGCGCTCTGAGAGTTATCCATCAGTATAATCCTGAATTAGCACCAAGGGAGTCGACGAACCAGGCCAATCATTTTAACACCACGCTGATAGAATTCATCCTTCAGCTTTGCGAATGCGCCGAGCTCAGTGGTGCAGACGGGGGTGAAATCGGCCGGGTGGGAGAAAAGAATGGCCCAGCTGTTGCCGATCCACTTGTGAAAATCGATCTCGCCCTGGGTGGTAACAGCCGTGAAATTGGGAGCTGCGTTGCATTAGCAACAGAATCCATTACTCAATTAGCAAGCGCAGTGACAGACCTGTCGATCCGAGGCGCAGACGAGGCTGTTCTAGAGTAGTGCTGGAAAGGAACCGACGGACGAGGGGCTGGGCGAGGGGTGCGGAGACGGGAGTTTTGGACCAGGGGGCAGCCTTTGAGAAGGCGCTGAGGGTTCGAAAGGTTGTGCGGGGGAAGAAAGACGCCATCATGAATCTGATTAGCGACAGTATACTTATGTGATGTAGAGAGCGTGGGAGGTGTTTGTTGACGCAAATGATCCCCCCGCCGCCCGGACTATCAATGTCCCGAGGAGTAGGTATGTTTCTGATGCCTCAGGCAGCAGCCAACAACTTGAGTATATGATTGGGGTAGCTGCATTCTGTATAAAACCTGGGCAGAGGGAGATAGCCCAGCAAGTTGACTTTCATGATGATTCCGTATGTGATCATACAAGAAGCAAATATAATGATTCCATCATAATCAACCCCAATCACGCAAGCACCAGCTCTCTCGGCTTACAAAAACCTGGAGAGTCCCATCCCTGAACGAGATAGCAGACTCTGACCCTCGCGAGTCGCAGCTATCAGCCACCAATCATTATTCCAGCGCTGTTTGAACTCCAATCCATATCTCACCATGTCATTCGTCTTTTCACAGACACGGGAGTTCGAGGCCGCGAATGAGAAGTATTCGGTAACCTTCTCCAAGGGCGACCTGGCGCTCCCACCAGCCCGGTAAATTATTTCCAGAGTCTGGGATGGTGGATCCATTCTAATCTATATTCGCTGGTAGAAAGGTGGTAGTCGTTGCTTGTATGGATGCTAGACTAGGTAGGCTGGTGTCTTTTCGCAACAATACGATATAATATGACTTCCCGCAATGGCTGCTAATCAAGTACCTACTACCAAGACCCTGCCAAAGCTCTGGGACTGGAAGAAGGCGATGCACATGTCATCCGGAATGCTGGAGGGCGCGCCGTTGATGCAATTCGCAGCCTCGTCATTTCGCAGCAGCTTCTGGGGACTCGAGAAATTGTGCTCGTGCACCATGTATGGAAACCTAAGCTCTGTGGTTGTTTTTGGTACGCATGCGGATAGCTAAGCTAATAGAGACATAGACGGATTGTGGGATGTTGACCTTCTCGGACGATTCCCTCCGTCAAAAGATTAGGACGGAGCTTGGACATGATGCCGACCACATTGCCTTTCTGCCCTTTAAGGATCTGAAGGCGAGTGTTGTGGATGATATCAAGGTGCTCCAGCAGCATCCTCTGCTTCTTGATGTGCCCATCACTGGTTACATCTACCACGTGGAAACAGGTAAAATCACCAAGGTCCAGTGAGTCTAGGTGGATTTGGGCGGGCATCTAAGCGCCTTTTTTTTTTTTTTTTTTTTTTCCATGCTTTTACAAGGGGAAGACAATGGTCACAGGATATATAAAGGAGATAAATTGATCAAACAACTCTATAGTATATCATTGAACAAAAACCAAGAGAGACCGAAGAGTCATAGTCATGGCAATTCAGTCTAATCACTCACCAGTCAACGGGGTTTATTCAGCGACACCGAATAGGGACTGGGTATTGGTGCTCGAATGTGTAATCTTCGCCGATGGTTTTGATGAGCAGAGCCGTGGCCAATGTCGAATTTTTCGCGTATACAACACCATTATTGTTTGTGTTTCACTGCCGGATAGTAGCGTTGAAGCAGGAATCTAGTGCCCCCGGGGAGGAAATTTGATCATTATATGCAGAAAGCACGTTATCCATTCTAGTAGATCCTTTTTGCTCCCGAATTCCGACAGAATGGAGACTTCAGTGGAGACTAATATACAAGATACTCTAGTACTCTACCCCAACAGATTATACTCTTTTTTGTCCTGTGTCACGACCCGCAAGTCCCGCGATCTTGCCCAATCTGAGCTGCCGTTAGGTATACCAGCTCGGTTCCGGGCCTTCATTCAGCAACGCCCATGAGCCCACCTCGCGGAACTTATAGGCAATCGGATCATGCAGACTATGGACTGTGGTAGGGAAATACTTGTCAGCCGAAATAAGCAGTCGAGGAAACAGAAAATCAAAAGTTTACCTCGAGTGTTCCTCCAGAACCGGTCAAAGCCGTATTGGCGCAGACTTCCACTGGCCCCAACAAGCTCGAAGACCTTGGAGGCGGTCTCCAACGCCGTCTCAATTGCTTGCGCCTTCGAGGCCGCCACTTCTGCAATTGGAGTGAGTCAGAAGTCCCCGAAGAGGAGGATGAACCACTTACGAACAGCGATCTCGCCGCGTGTGGCCTGCGTCAGCGCAGCCCGGGG
Source organism: Aspergillus cavernicola (assembly GCA_027569065.1). Lineage (NCBI taxonomy): Eukaryota > Fungi > Ascomycota > Eurotiomycetes > Eurotiales > Aspergillaceae > Aspergillus > Aspergillus cavernicola. Next base: position 60,547 of record JAPDEK010000079.1, on the reverse strand, counting down.
TGCATGAATAGCCTCGGAGACACTCTCAGCGGTGCGATCAATGAGGGCTTCGGCGGCCCAGACCTTAGCCTGGAGCCTTCCGTATCCTTCCAGGATATACTAGTTCCACCCGTTAGCTTCATGACTCGGCTGTGGTTCAAGGCTTACCCATTCTTCCGTAGCCTTGGCCTTGTTGTCTCCCCCATAAGGCCATGCCCGGCTTTTGGTTCGCGTATACTCGGCTGCTGAATCCAAGGCTCCGATGGCAGCACCGAGATGAACGGCAGCAAATTGCAGTTGAACTGGCGGGAGGATGAAGTCGTGGTATGCGTCTCTTGGTATCAACTTCTTGTCAATGAAGCCCGCGGCCTCGGACCAAGGGACCTTGACATTGCGGATCACGCAACCGCCGGATTCCTGAGGTTCTCTGGGTGAGCCCTATACCCCGTACATGAACGGATACTCACAGTAAGACGCTGTCCAATCACATCCCAGTCGCCCTTGAAACTGATTCCCGGCTGCTTGGTTGGGACGTAAGTAAACACATGCGTGCCGTCCTTAAGCACGCCTTCCAGAACGGTGATGTCGCTAATCACGCCCCCTATGGCGAGTATTAGTGCCCACTAGGGTAATCTCCGTGTTTAGGCGGGATTATTTTACCTGTGGAGAAGAACTTGTCTCCATTGAAGACGAGTTCAAGGCCGTCCTCTTCAGCCACCATGTCGGCATTTCGCGGATTGACCGCACCCCCCAAATAATAATTCCCTTCTGTGAACTCACGGAGCCATCGCTCGGCTTGCGTTGGAGTGCCCAAGATCTGGCTACTCCAGAACCTGAACGGGGATGTAAGCAAGGCAGCGACGAATGTGGAATGTGGTTGATTATCCAGAACACACCAAGAGTAATGATTCCCAAGCAGATGGCCAATACTGGCATCAGCCTTGGAAATCTCCGTAGTCACCCTGTACGAGGTCTGCCAGGTTTCCCCGGCGCCTCCATACTTGCGCGGGCCAAGCAAGTTCACCAACCCGGCATCCTTGAGCAACTGCACTTCGGCAAAGGGCGATTTCGCTGCAGCGTCACGCTCAACTGCATCGAGCTTGAGAATCGCAGACGCTTCCTGCGCTCGTTTGATCCATTCGTCCCGGCCGGTCGGCTTCGGGGCAGCTTTCCATCGTAGGGATGCGGCTGCGCGCGCTTGTTCCGCTTTGAAGCTTTGCATTGTTAGGGATTTGACAGGGGTCGGAGGTGGATGGAATGCTGCAAGGTACAGAGGGCTGATTTGGGAATCAATTTAAGCTTGTGCTGCATATCGAAATGCGGTTAAAAATGGCGAGTCAGGGCCGAGGGAGTTTCGAACAACCACTATCTTTGCCATAGTGTCTACGCTAAAAGTTATATCTCTGTCATTAAAGAAATATCAGAGTATGGGTCTCCAGCAATATCGTGAATGGATATGTCTCCCCACATCTACCAAACGGTATTCCATTCGTCTTGCCCCGTTTTTCAATTGCGGTGAATGCTTCGGGCTCCAACCCGCCAGCTTCATCGGCTCCCAGCTGGTTATGTCAAACCTCGCCTTGTCTATAATCAAACGCCATGTTCCCGTAGTTGTGCGGTTTGCCTTATAGCCCGCGAAAGAAGCACCTAAAAAATACTTGTCTTGTTGATTGGCGCCCTTCATCCACGTACATTGAAATACAACAGGGAGACTGTTAGACATGATGGCCTCACACCATATTCCAAATACCGCGGTTAACGGCAGATAAAAATATCTCTTCGTGGGCCCAATATTTCCAGGAGCATGAATGAAAGAAATCGACCTCAGGGTTTCCGGCCTTCAACGGTGGGCAGGTCGGGCATCTAGTCCTCGCTTTCGTCGGAAGGAGCACATGGGGTAATCTCCTGAGACTTAAGAGCTCTTTCCCCCTTTTTAAAAATAACCTGCATGATTTCATCCAGTGTTTTTAGCTTGATGATTTCCCATAAAATATGTCCAAGTCGATCCCAGTGATAATATTTTCCACCTGACTCTAAGATAACCTGAAAGTCTGCAAAGTCGGGGCTGGAGACCATTAAGGGATGGCGATTGGAAAGGCCATATGTCTTAGCCATAGTGTATCCACAGCCTTCTTCACATTCCCAGGTGCTCTCGTATTTGATGTATGCAGGGTCAGTTGTCCAACCCTCGGGGATTTCAGTACCCTGGCAGTCTTGTCAATAACGAGCTACTCATGGACTGCAAGGATGGTTTTACGGCGTACGCCGGGAACTTTTGGCTCCCCAACATGCCACAGTTACTCTGTAGTGATGATTGTTCTGGTAAGCCACCACTTCTATACAGCCACGAGTCAGTCGGTGGCCTGAGAGTGACAAGTTAGCCAATCAAGCAGTTGATGCGGCATATCGAACTACTGGCCGTTGGAGTCGTCACTCTAGCCTTGGTTATGCCACTGGCCCTACTATGGCGTGCCGCGCTTGAATGGCAGCTCGCGATAGTAGCTCTCACTTAGCGAGCCAGCAAATTAATATTAGATCTTCTGCTACATAACAAAGAAACGCTTTGGGTGACAGGGATTGTGCTCCAGCAGATCATGGCGACCGATTCTCTATTCCCGATCTTCAACCAGAGTGTTGGCTATGGAATCGTGATAGGGCTAGGTAAGAAACGCCCTGTGCCTCTTGCAGCGCACCGCTGACTCCAGATCTAGGTGCCCTCTTTGCGATTCTCATGAGTCTGACCTCGTATGCCTTGAAGAAGTACATGCACGAAGTCCAGGACTCGGAAATGTACCTGACGGCCAAGCGTTCCGTCCGGGCAGGACTCATCGCTTCGTCCGTGGTCTCTTCATGGACTCTCAGCGCAACCCTTCTCTCGTCAACGAACTTCGGCTATCTCTATGGCATTGCTGCGACCTTCTGGTTTGGCGCCGGATGCTCCGTTCCTATTCTCACCTTTGCTGTCCTGGCCATCGAGCTCAAACGGAAGGCCCCCAATGCACACACCTTTCTGGAACTGGTCAAGCATCGATACGGCGCCCCCGGCCATATTGTCCTTGCCGTCTACTCTCTAATCTACCAGGTTTTCATCTCGGTCAACTTGCTCGTCGGTGGTGCCAGCGTCTTTCACTTGACGACGGGAATGCATCAAGTCGCAGTCTGTTTCTTGTTCCCCTTGGGCGTCTGCATTTATACATTCTTCGGTGGTATCAAAGCAACCTTCTTGACTGAATGGGGTACGTGGAATCAATTCCCCTATATATATATATATATATGTTATTAACTTATTTGGTAGTCCACACGGTTATTCTCTTCGTCATCATGCTCACTACTATGTTCGTGATGTATGCAACCTCGTCTCACGTCGGTTCGCCAGGTAAGATGTGGGAGCTCCTGATGGCTGCCTCTGAGATTCGACCCGTGGAGGGAAATGCTGAAGGACAGCTTCTCACGATGAAAAGTGTCTATGGCGGACTTGTTGGGCTCACGTTCCTAGGGGGTGGATTTTCGGCGACGGTGGATTCTCAGTACGTTTGAGATAGCCTGATGATTTTTTTTTTTCTTTTTTTCTTTCTCTAACATAACCCTGATAGATTGTTCCAGAAGGCTATTGCTGCCGATCCGAAGTCCACGGTCGCTGGATACCTGCTGGGGGCTCTATGCTGGGTAAGTAAAAATATTGTGCTGCATCCTCAGCGCCATTGCTCACATAGCACATCATAGTTCACTATTCCATTCTGTGTCTCGACCACCTTTGGCCTCGGTGCTGCCGCCCTTGAACATACCCCATCCTGGTACGTGTTCTGGAAGAAAAAACTGCAGTGAAAAACGTGACTGCGAAGAAAGCAGGATTCCTAACCTTGAACCAGGCCCACCTATCCAGCTCCAATGTCTGCTGAAATTACATCAAACGCACTAGAAATGCCATATGTGGCCTATATAATCCTCGGCAAGGGCGGCGTCGTCGCAGTACTCCTGATGCTGTTCCAGGCCATTACAAGCGCATTGAGTTCAGGTACGACGACAGCATTCCGCACCCTGTTTTCTTTCTTTTTCGTGCATTTGATGCTCACTGATGGACGGACGCAACAGAAACCGTGGCAGTGACAAGTTTGGTCACCTATGACTTCTACAAGGCGTACATCAAGCCATCCGCCACAGGCAAAGAGCTTATCTTCGTTTCCCATATCGCTGTTGTCGTATACAGCATTCTGGTTGCCTGCGTGGCTGTTGGTCTCTGTTATGCTAATTTCTCAGTCAGCTTCATCGTCACTGCCATCGGCATTATCATCGACGGTGAGCCTTCCTCCTCCTTAACAATTTTAACCTAGAGTTAGGAAAGCTTAGGTGTGGAACATACTAAACCCAAACAGGAGCGGTCATACCCAGCGCATGCACTCTATTCTGGCGCAAACAGAGTAAATACGCCGTCACGCTCGTCCCCATACTTAGCTCCATCGCCAGCATCGGCACCTGGATTGGAGTTGCTTATCGCCGCGAAGGCGTCGTCAGTGTAGCAACCCTGTCGGGCTTTTATCCCTGCGTGGCGGGTAACATGCTCGCCCTGACAGCGCCTATAGTACTCACTCCGCTGATCACGTACCTTCACCCTGAGAACTATGATTTCACCAAGTTCCAAGAAATCAGGCTGGTTGATGATGATGGTGATAGCAACGTCTCGGGCGTTGGGAAGGCACAAAAACAAACCGAGATACCGCAGACCGGCGGGGAGAGCCTTACTCTTGCTGGGGGCGTTCAAGTTCAACAGGAGCGCGTTGAACTGCTTAAAGCGCGCAACATTGCTATTGGTGCAGCGTTGTTGATTGCAGTCTCGATGACTATTCTCTGGCCGATCCCGATGTATGGGACTGGGTATGTTTTCTCCAAGGGGTTCTTTACTGGGTGGATTGTGTTTACGTTTATTTGGGCTTTCTTTGGTGCTGTTACTATAACTTGCCTGCCTCTTTGGCAGAGTCGGCGGCAGATTCTCACATTCTTTGCTGCGGTCCTTGGTGGGTTGAGTGGTCGGGAGAAAAGCATCCCAGTGTCGCCGGTCTTCGTTCAAGATAAATCTTAACCTCTACCTGGGATCGGTAGAAGAAGGCACTCAGGGCAGAGGGGTGAAATGGTCTAATTACGGAAACTCGAGTTACTTGCGGTGTATTGATATTGATCTAGAAATGTGGTTTTTATAGAAGCCCTCCAGGATAATGTAATTTAGATCAACCCTGCGCATATCATTTAAAGGAATCGAGGTGTCGCCGAATCCTGATTTGTGTAAACCAGGCCTTCTCTTGATTGATTCCCAAAGCCTCCACCCCAGCTCCCTCTAAACAGCAAGCTTGGATCCAAACCCTTTTTCTGACTGCATTGATAATAGTCAGGAGATACTATGCTGTGCTTGGATCTGTCCCGGTGTGCTCGGCTTCGAGGATGATGTAGTTGAAGAGAATAAAAAGGCCCCAGAAGAAGGAGAAGGAGATAATCCAGTAGGTTAGTCCCGGAGGCTGTGTTTAACAGTGCAACGGTTCTTCAGTCTGAGCCCTTTAATCCATAAAATCTTGCCCCATTCAACCCTACTACTTACGACAAAGCAGCCTGCGAAACCACCCACTCCCTATCCTCCCCCTGCCCTTCTAACCAAGGCAAACACGCCTCATACAAAGCCCTAATCTCCCCATCCCCCAACCCCAAGATTTTCTCAAAGAGCTCCTTATCAAACCGCTCAATAAACGACAATTGACAAGCATACACCAAATCCGCATATCCAGCCTTTTCGCCTTCAAAGAACGGTCCCGTTTTCCCCTCCTTCCCTTGAAGCATGCGAATCAGCGGTGCAGATTCCGTCTCAACGATCTTCCATAGCTTCTCGACACTTTCCCGGTCCGTCGGTCGTACTTCTGAGAACGGCTTCCCAAACTCCACAGTCCGTGTCTCGCGGAAATACCTCTGGCCCCGTGCATCCAGATGGTCAGCAACGCGGGGGATAATTAAAGTCCGGAACCCGGGGTCAATGAGACTCGCGATCTTGGCGACAGCGACGAATAATGCATAACTCGCGTCTCCCGATGGGAAGAGCGGCGGGGATGAGTATGTATTGTCGAGGTGGAGCGCGATCGGGAGGGAATCCATCATGGCGCCGTGGGGGTTCGAGGATACGGAGGATTTGTGGATTATTGCGGGGAGTGTGTATGGTCTGCCTTGTTTATTGGGTGACAGGCCGAGGCCGGTGACGAGGGGTTTGACATCTGGGTAGGAGATCCAGCTTTGGGTGTAGGGGATTTTCTTGAAGTTGAGGACTGCGCGGGTTTTGAGGGTGTTGGGGGACCAGGATTTAGAGGGGCCTGGCTTGCATTAGTTGGGGGGGTTTTATTGCCTTCGGGGGGAGGGAGGGGGACCTGGTAGGTCAGAGAAGAGGTCGAAGAATTGAATGGGTTCGGAGTCGGCCATTGTTGGTTTTCCTTTTTGAAGATGAAAGATATGAGAGATGGTCCAGAGGTTTGTTTTTGTAGGTGCGGGGTGACTTGTTGGATTTCTAATCATACAACTTACTTCTTAGAGGGGCAGCTTATGGTAGCCAATACGACATACTTCCTTAGCGGATTCTCCCAAGTTCTATAATATTATTTCGTTGCTTTTGATCAAATTATTCCAGACGGACATTCATCCCCTGAGCAAGCCTTTCTACGCTGGACAGAGCTGAGATGGATACCTCAGCCCTATCCCCAGCTCTCTGCTTCAGGCAACCCATTTGGAAATTAGCGTGCTCTTCAGATGTTTCAGCCTGGCTGCCATACTACAACCAGGAGGTTATCTAATGCTATCGAGGATCGGTCATGAAGAATATCCTACTCCACAGCGCCTAGATTAAAGCTGTAGGGCTGAGCTAGGCCCCGTTATTTTATTCGGTTGTCCCTGGGTTGGTTTCTTTTGTATGCGTCATGAAAAAGGATTGGTGAGCGTAGCGCTGTTTTTGCCGAGGATGGATAAAATTATGGGTTTGAAGAAAGATAGTATAGTCTTAAATATCAGTAATTTTTAACTCCTCGAGGATGATGAATCGTAGGTTGTCGATTGTGGAAATCTCAAGCGAGGGATGATTAAACTACGAATATAAGGCCCCCTGCGTGAGCTGAAATGTCGTTCAACTTCAGTTCCTTGGAAAGGACCAGTAAGAATCCGTGGCTTTGAGCCAAGATACCGTTGTTCAACCCCAAGGAGGACGTGGCTGCAATAACTTGTGGGCTAATTCGTGCGCGGGCCCGCGGGGTCTCGGACATTTTACTGTATCTGTCACTGAAACACGCACACTGTAGTCTATCTATAAGGAGGACTTCAATTCAGCCTTGCAGGTTGTCAGGGTTTTGGTTCAGTGGAGATGTCAGGTAAAGGGGGCGGTGCTTCCCGATGGATTTGAGCAGACGAATACAAGGTCTGAGTTGAGGCTGGCAATGACGATCCCCCAAAAGGGGCAGACTTGGTTATCTCAGTTCCAACTTCCAATTGCTCAGACTTTGAGATATCTGCCAGCCCCAGGTAAATGCTGCGAATGGGGCCAAAACTATACCTACCTATGGATCTCAAGATCTCGAATTGAATCTTAATTGATCCGTGCTTTAGTGGGAGATAGTCACAGTCGATTCGATACAATCATATTAGGTGGGTCAATATTCAGACTCAAACTGGTGAGGAATAGGAACAGCAACAGGGATACACAGGTTCTAACTGCATCCAGCTGATTTATCAACATCGCAGTCCATCGGCGTGGCTTGTCGCAGGATTACCGCCAAGTGACGGATGATGCAACAGCCAAGCTCCTATACCTACACGAGTCAGCTTTCTTTTCTTTCTTAAATAAGTCCACGCGCCTTTCTTGCTCACGAAAAGTATTCCGTTCAAATCTTATAAACAGACAGTATGCCCGGTGTCCCCTCTAGTCGCGGCTGCGACGCCTGTCGCCGACAAAAGAAAAAGGTCCTCAGCAGCCACACAGGAAAGAAATGACTGAACCCCTGCTAAGCATGAGTAGTGCGACCAGCTCAAACCAGCGTGTACGCGATGCGCCCGCCTCAAAATCCCCTGCCTCGGATCCGGCCAGAGACGATTCAAATTCAAAGAGGGATATTCGTTCCGAACCGAGGACGCCATCGTTGTATCGCGCGTGGCCCGAATCCCTAGTAATGATACACTGGACATCACCAGAGACTTTATAGAGGTGTTGCAAGTCACCGACATCCGGTACGATGTGACATGGTACGGACCGTTTCTTGAGAATCTCCCGCGGCGGATTGGGTCGAGTCCGGCGCTTGATGCGGCGATAGGGGCTGTATCGGGGGCTGTTACGGCGTTGCGGACGAGGCAGAATTTTCCGGATGCCATCGGGAAATACGTTAAGGGGTGGAATGCTCTTAGGACGTGTTTGAATGATCCGGTGCAGACGAAGTCAATACATACCGTGTGCGCTATCTACCTCATGATGATCTGCCAGGTTAGTTCCCTTGCCAGAGGAAGAGACCAAGCTGATTAGCTAGAGCTGGATCGGAAGTCCGAAGGAGCGGTTCGCGAATCACGGCGAGGTCCTCGCGCAAATCCTCAACGCGGCCGTCTCGCAGGCCGGAAAAGGACAGTTCGAAGACAACATGATCATCACGCTGAGTATGCCCGTGGTAAGATCCGGATCCCCGTTCCCGGGGCTGGGAGTCTGTCTGACTGACTGTTTCAGATCATGCAAAGTATCGTCGATCCGGGCATCGAGCTAGGATCCTGGTTCTGGACACTCGCCAAATCATACGAACCCAAAAGACCCTTCAGCAGTAACCAGGGTGGCCGGATCCCAAGCCTCCAGTTCTACATTATGGCTCAGATCTCGCAATGGGTCCGGGATCCGGCTCTGCATCTGGTTGATATCGCTACCGCGTATAACCAACTCATCATCGACTGCGTGACCATGCGCTCGGTGCTTGATAAGGTCGTTGGAATGCATGCATCAGGCCCTCCGCAGCCAGGGACACGACTGTATACTCTTCCACAGGCAGCGTACTCAATGCTTACCTGTCTCGCCCTCATCCTGAACCTGATGTTGCGCATTTTCGATCCATACAGTACTTCCTTAGCTGAGGAGGCTGGGGATCTGATCACGGAGACTATTTGGTTAGCACAGTTATCTGATAAGTACCGGCCGTTTGGAGTGAGTTTTATGCCTCCTTGTTTGGTGATGGCGTGGACGGCAGCGGAGGATCTGGCTGTGAAGCAGCAGATCCAGGACATCCTGGTTGGGTATGAGGCCGACTTTCCGGCGACGAGGTGGGTTGAGACGTGTTTGTGGATGCAGAATAAATATGAGGATATACGGCGGAAGCAGCTGCGGGAGTTGTATCCTGCTTCTTGTTGATTGAATCTTATACTCATCTTAGTGATACTTTTCTTCTTTAATAGATAGTTCAATGTACAAATACAGAAGACAACTACCGTAGACTAACTAACCACCATCAATATTCTCCCCAACTTCCTCTAGAAAGTCCAGAATCTTATATCGAAGTCGATGCTCGGCCTCCACCACAATCCAGCACGTAAAGACAATGGCATCCTCAGTGAGATTCCCCGAATGGAATCCATCTGGGTTAAGATCCTGCTCATCCCTGAGATCACTCCGCTGCGTATTCGCTGCATCAACATCTGTCACAGTACCCGCATGTTTATCGCGATGCGTATGCACAGAACTCGAGAGAGAACCATTAGACCGATCATAGATCGTCAGATTCCCAACAACCCTCTTCGACTTATTCGGCGGACCACCAGTCTTAATCGACCTCAGAGACCCCAATACACCTTTCTCAAACGTCGCAATGAGCGCGTGGTCAGACACCCGAATAAGCTACACTCCATGTCAGCCCTCAGTCACCATCCATAACAACATGGATAAGGGGGAAAAAAAAACTACCTTCATACTATGAGACCACCCTTTAACACCCCCCATAACCCCCCTCGCAAACATCCTCGTCCCAGACCACCGATACCTCACCCCCTCAACCTCCCACTCAACCCTCCTCCGACTCCGACTCAACCCCCCCTCCCTCCGCATCCGAACCATAACAACCTTCCCTTCAACCTCTTTCTCCCCTTCCCCCTCAACCTCAATCGCCCTCACCTCCCTCCTCCCAAGCCACCTCCTCCACCTATTCCTCCTCTCCATCTTTCTCCTCTCCCTCCGCCTCTCCTCATTCTCCAACACCGTCTGAACCCCATCCCCAACCCACACGCAAAAACTACCCCACATGCCCGACCGTCGCGCGCGCCCGATAGCACGAGTCGACGGCGTGTATTTGGGGTTATCGCCGCGGTAGAAGATCGGGGTCCAGGTGTTGCTGTGTTTATGCGGGGTTGGGTTCGTGATGAAATAGGTTGCCGGGGATTCTGCATATGTAGATGCAGATGCAGATGCAGGTGAGAAGAGTTGCTTGCGGCCTTTGAAGCAGCGGCGGTACAGGGTTAGGGTTTTGCTTGGAATTTGATTCTTAGGGTGTGTGGTGGAGGAGGACATGTTTGTATGCGAAGATAGATTGACAGACAGGTCTTACCTTACGACGGAAGAAGGAAGAGAGATCCATAAGTTCCTATTTAACTAAGTTATGCTCTTCAGCTGACCGAGTTAAAGAAAGGGACTGGAAGTGAGCAGATCAGTAGGTACTAGCCTAGTTGGCGAATACGAGCTGGGCTTGGGGGGGTGAAGGGCCCTACCAACCATGGTTCAAGGTTGAGAGTGGGTTGCGCTAATAACTCTAATCTGCTTGTCTTGACTCTTGACAATGTCTTGTTGGGGTTATCAGCTACCTGAGTATTCTATTTGTTTTTGTATATATTAATGAAACTACGACACAGTCATCCGTGTCAGTGGAATTTCATATACATCTTGTTAGGAGCTATATATATATATTTTACATGTATTTGGGTTACTGACCTGCATGAGATTGGGTTTAAAATTTCAAGGCCCTAAATCCAGAGTAGGTCGAGTATAGATTTACAAGTTTAGTATAAGTCAACATCGCAATTGAAAACATTGAAATTATCAATGCAGATCCGTCTTCCTATTGCGTGAGGGACGTCATATCATAGATGGGCTTAAGTTACAATACCACCAACTCTAGCAACAGCCCCGTACGCGTTCAACCGGCGATGCCGGCCGAGCTCAATAGTCCAAGAAAAAGACTGTCAACTAGTGAGATAATAGTACCGAGTCGCATTGTCGTATTCCAACACAACTTCCGCTTCCATCATGTCTACGTGGATCAAGACTTGCCGCCATATATTCACCTCGTAGGCATTCGCCAGCGCCCCAGGAAAGACCATTGCACACAGATACCCATCCTCCTTGCTCTGATCCCCCGCGTTTTCCACGTCCTTGAAACCATCTCGACAGAGGGTGGTGGTGGTGGTGGCAGTTCCCTGCCGCGGGGTCAAAACGAGGGCTAGATTGTTCTGCTCTGGCAAACGCAGAGGGAAGCCCTCAGGGGGCACCCAGCGGATTACCATTCCCGGTCGAATCCTGTCCTTGAATGGTAGGCTGGCGCGGTCCGCAGACTGTTCTCGGCTTGAGGAAAATTTCTCAGACAACAAGTCTGTCTCAGCCTTGGAGGAGGATGGGCGCTGGGATTTGACATGCATTGCCCAGAGTTTGGCGTGGAGTGCTTTTGCCTGTTCTTCGGTCGCGTCTGGAGACTTTAGGCAGCGCTGGACAAAGTTCTCTAACGGCAGGCGGAGGAGCTGGAGGCCAGACTCGTGGGGAGCCAGCTCGTAAGGAGAGATCGTGGGAGAGCCAGACTAGTAGTAGTAGTAGTAGTAGTAGTAGTAGTTCATACACTTTAGCAAACAGTACAAGAAGGTAGTACTATTGAGGTAGTCAGATGTACCGACCTGCAGTTTGATAAAGTTCTTGACATCCTTATTAGCCCACGTAGTCGGGACGGCGGGATCGGATACCAACGCCTTACTCTTGGGCAATGCAACGCGCAGCATCTCCGCGTAACGAAGCGTGTTCTTGCTCGCTCCGACATCGAGAAAACTAGGGTTGATACACGCCAGGGTGACGGTTTTGCAGTTGCCGTTGGTGTCCGGGTCAAAGAGGTGCTTCAGCACTTTCGTCAACGCACTCTGCCGGAATGGAATGTATGGCTTCTTTCCTTTCTTGCCTGTGGATGAGGATGATGCGGCCAGGTCCGACAGAGTCATTGCGCGAATGCAATCTTTCAATGTCGATAGGCTGACGTTGACCTCGCGTGTTTCCTTCATACGGTCGGGGGTATGGTCTGCGATGTCTCGGGCAGCCTCGGAGCCGGCGAGATCAATCATATAGAGAATCCCGTCTTCCTTCAGGGAGTCTGCGGACGTGTCTTCCAAGCGGACTCGGCAGATGGCGTGTGAACGGGAAGAGCCGGCATTCTTTGCGGTCGGGGCTGTCTGTCGAAAAGAGGCCGCTTTGGCAATCAACTGCAGGAATTGTTCAGCCCCTGTGACGTGCTGTTCTTGCGTCCCTGCCAGCTGGGTGGTCCCGAAGGCGTCCTCGAGGATTTGGAATGGGGCACGGTCGTTTAGGAGATCTGGTTCGATAACATGTCAGTCCAATTTCCGGTTTACGGTAGGTAACGCATCCAACCGTATGCAGAGTTTCCTGCTAGCTCGATGAAAGTCACATGAATCTTTCGCTGAAGAGCTCGAGTATCGAGTATCCCCAAAGAGATCGTTTGCCATGAGGGTTTCCAGGCCACTGACAGTGAATGTTTTGCCCGACCCGGTCTGCCCATAAGCGAAGAGGGTTCCTACACCTCCTTCAAAGACCCACGGCAGCAGCGGCTTGACAACATCATCGTAAATAGTCGCAGTAGTTTGGTCAGGGCCAAAGACTTTGTCGGCACTGAAGCAGTAGGACTATAGCTTAGGATATTTAGTTGTTGGTTTTTCCAGAGTGCAAGAAAGAGATTCGCTGCTCACTCACGTTCAATGTAGGGGGACCCCGCACAACCTTGCGCATCTCATGGAGATCAATGGTGGCCTTTTGTCCACGGCGGGGAAAGACGGCTGCCACTTGGCCTAATTCAATTTCTTTCTCGAGGATTGGACGGATACGTATGGCAACTTGGCGATGGGGACTTGTTCTCACGTCGCATTTCTTGTCCCTGGGTGGGCTGAACCTGCTGACGAGCGACTGATAGTGCTTGACATTGTCTAAAAGGAATCTCTCCATGCTGACAGGTGACAGGATGAAAGCTCGCGCGAGATGACTAGGTAGTAGGAACTAGTAGATCACAGGAGCGAGATATGTAGTTATGTATCTACAGGTTCCTGGAGAGCTTCCTTAGGCTCCAAGCTAGGCTCCAGCCTGGGATCGCGATATCTGACGTGTATTATGATCCCGGCCAGATGTTGTGGAACTACAAACTAATATCGAAACGGAAATCAAGGGGCACTAAACACAAAGACATCCTCTGGAGCGTATGTGACTTACAGTCGATGGTTCCCACTCACTCCAAGAACCCAGCTGCAGGGCGACGGATGATCTAGGCAATACGACGATGCTAAATATCTAATATCTAATCTATAACTAATATTTTATTTCCCAATATCAGGCTAGAGGGGTAGGTTTTATCTTAAGCAAAAAAAAAAAAAAAAAAGGGGGGGGGGGGTGTCTGTGGCAAACCGCTTCTTCTTTAATCAAGCACACGCCCTTGCCTACCTCGTGGCTAGATATCTTGCCAGGTATTCCAGGAGTCAGAAGTGCGGTCGACCTAGCAGGTCCAATGTCTGCTCCAATTACGCCATTATCCGCTTGTCAGTCCAACTCCAATGAAGTTCGCTCGCCAGCACGAATTCAATCCTTTAAAGTCAAATGATGCATCTGAGACTGCATGAATCATTCGCCCGTGTCCTTCGTCCAGACATTGTTGCTGAATTATGGAAGTTGGATACAGCTAGAAATAATCCACTTCTTACATCAAACAGAACCCTCCGGGGAGATCAAGATTCAAAATCCAATCATCCTAGAAGTCATTTCCAGGCTCATCTAATCCTCATCCGCGTTTTAAATTCTCCTTCGGGAACGGACGTCTCCTGCAATTCCGGAGATATTGGCACACATGATGAGGTCGTGGTGGAGGGTTTCTTGGATAGTGTTGTTTATGTTTTGATTGTTTTACAGGGCGAACGGTTGTGCTAGGATGCATTATAATGAGATTTATGTTTTTGTGTTTTTGTCCCGTTAATTTGGACTCGCGCGAGGGTGGATGAGAGAAGGTGTGACCTTGGCTACAAAGGTCTTGGTGGTTTGGAGGGGTTCCGCAGGTAGTCCGGTTGTAGTATCCATTAATATGAGGAACTCATTGTAAATCTCGGAAGCCAGCTTCACCGGATAGGTAGAGCCAAGTGTAGTCGTTGGAATTGGTGAAGGAAAGGCGAGGTTCGGGACAGGGAGTGTGACGGGTTGGACTTGGCTTGTATGAAAAAGGGTTCATGCAAGACGAGGAGGGAGCGTTAGGTGATAGGATCGTATAGATTGAGTTGCAACTAGGTAAATCGAAGAGAATCATTGTTTGGGGGTTGGAGGATGAAGGCTTTTCTCGGTAGATGTTTGCGAGGTCTGTGGTGAGAGAAAGGGCTTCCTCATAGTCAGGTCCACCGCGGAAGTTATTAACTATGCCAGTGGTTTGAAGACGCAGCAGAATAGACTTAATCAAGGCAATGTAGACTGGTGTACCTGTAAATCCAGTTGAATCAATTGGAGGTAGTATGTTCTAGTCGATCTAGTCATCCTGGCATTCTGTGGTGATGCACAGTTGTAATCATCTGGATGGAGAAGGGGAAACCAACCAGCATCCATATTAGACTGGATGACGAGTTAGAGTATAGTGGCCCATAGGCGAGTCAAAGCTTAGTAGTAAAAGGTGAGGGCTCGATGATGTGATTTGGATTGAAAAAGAAATCTTTGTGCATAGCAGAGGTTAGCAGAGACCCAAAGGAGATCCATAGAGACTTGTCGTCGACGGACTTTTGTAGCCCGGTCGTAGCGGATGGAACACAAGTACAGGAGTAGCATCGGAATTGCATACATTTTGAGCAGGGGAGCAGGGCGATTTTCCATCGCATGTGCGAGCCATGTCAGTATCCAATCCCTCGGTGATAGAGCAAGTAACTACCCGATATTCCGACGACGACATAATTCACAGGCCAGAGGTGGACGACGCGAGAAGACATGGTGAGAGTCGCACCAGACACAACGCAGACTGACAGTCCGTTTCAAAATTCCGGGGGTGTATTGTCGTCTGACAAGGGAAAACAAGCAAATCACGTCAAAGATTTGGGAACCGGCGTAGATTGACGTGATGTCGGACCCCGAGTAGACCATAACGTTATCAATCTCACGGGGCCTGAGTCACAGCTTGCGGTAAGCCACAAGTCTTGGTGTTGGGAACCGGTAGGCGATAGGCCGAGAGGAGGCTGTACGATACCAAAATGGGAATAACCCACGAGTACAGAGGGTGTGGCTTTTCATGAAGCAATTAGATGCAGTTGAGAGAAATCATACGACGGACTTATTGCAAATTGGGAATATCCCGCGCGGGTTATCATTCGGCCTCGGCCATTGTGTTCTTGGGGCTGACCACCATATAAGGATGAGCATGAGAAGGAGAGTCTCTTGGGACCGAGCTCAGCCTAGAGAATCTCGAAGTTGAACTCCCTGTTCGAATCTACCATCCATCATGTCTGATTCTTCTCAGACGCTAGCAGAGCCTCCAACATCTATAGAGCTTCAAACTCTTGAAGAAAAGGTCATACGCGAAGTCAACCAGGATGAATTCCCCGATGGTGGCTTGAGAGCCTGGGGTGTGGCCTTGGGCAATGCCGGAGTCATGCTTTGTACTCTAGGCTACGTCAACTCATGGGGGTGTGTATGGGACCGTCTACTTCCACCCCCGGACTAACCGGCGACAGGGTCTACCAGGCATATTATCAGATCAATCAGCTCCGTGACGAGACCTCTTCGGCAATTTCCTGGATCGGATCCATCCAGTCCTTCTTCCTCTTCAGCGCCTCTCTCGTCGGAGGACCACTGTTTGACCGATACGGCGGCAAAGTCATCTATCCACCCGCCGTGATATATGTGTTTACCATCTTCATGACGAGTCTGTGCAAGGAATATTATCAGTTCATGCTCTCCCAGGGCATCCTCGGCGGAATCACACAGGGTCTCATCATGGCGCCTGCCATGGCCGCAACACCCCAGTACTTCAAGAAGAAGCGCGGTGCTGCCATGGGCCTTGCCGTTGCAGGTTCCTCCATAGGCGGCGTCATACTTCCCATTGCCTTGAACCAACTGCTCACCAAAACTGACCTCGGCTTCGGATGGTCTGTTCGTATAATTGCTTTCCTCGTTCTCGGTGTCCTGCTAGTTTCATGTCCCCCAATTCGGGCCCGCCTCCCCCCACGCGAGAGCAAGTTCCTGCTACTCATGGCATTCAAAGATAAGGGTTATACCTCGCTGATTGTAGGCGCATTCTTCATCTTTCTGGGGATGTTCCCGCCGCTGTTCTACCTCCCGTCATACGGCTTGGCGCAAGGAATGAGCCCAACGCTTGCATTCTATCTCAGTGCGATTCTCAACGGGGCATCCTTCCCGGGCCGTATCATCCCGGCGATTCTGTCAGACAAGTTCGGCAAGCTCAACACCTTCGCCGGTGCAGGGTTCACCACAGGCATCCTCACGCTCTGCTGGCAATCCGTAGAAGGTAACGCCGGCGTCATCGTCTTTGCCGCCCTCTTTGGATTCTTCTCTGGGGCGATCATCTCCGGTGGGGCGGTTGCGTTTGCCTCCTGTGCCAATGACGCCAAGAATATCGGTACATACATGGGGATGGGGATGGCCTGGATTTCGATTGCCCCTCTAATTGGGCCTCCCATCAGTGGAGCGCTGGAGGACACGGATGATGGTTTCAAGGCGGTCTCTGAATTTGCGGGGGTTGTGACGCTGGTGGGGGGGTTGTTTGTGTTCTTTGTTGTCAAGCCACTGAGTGGGCGTAAGGTCCTGTCCAAAGAATGACTGATTCTCATCTGGGATTGGTATGATTTAGCCATGGCGAGCTTGTTGACTTGCACACACGATACTCGTCTCTAGTTCATTAGCATGACGATGCAACCAACAGTCCTTCCGTTCTATGGGCACGCACCTTCCTTCTTCTTCTTCTTCTTCTTCTTCTTCTTCTTCTTCTTCTTCTTCTTCTTCTTCTTCTTCTTCTTCGTCCTCCTCATCACCCTGTTTAACATCCTCTTTTTCTTCTACCGGAACAAGCACTGTGAAACTAGAGCTGCGTAGGAATGATTGAAGTGAAATGGTGATGGTAACGGGCAACGCTAATCCGGATTGGATCTTTGTACAACAGCAGCTTTTGTCGCGTTCTCGTTCTACATTCCGCTCACGCGGGTCCGTGTTTTCAAGTCGAACGCTGAGAATTCCATCTTTCAGTGCAAACTAGTCGCAATGCTGCCTTGGTCGTCTCACCAGAATACTGCCGAACATCCTCGCAACCCCAAAGACCACGATGCTAAGCTGGATCTGCCATGTCTGCATCCCGCCAATGTCCTGTTCAAAGACCCACGCAGTCCACCACCCCCTCTTCCAAGTCAAGCGTCTATTCTCTCCAGATTACTGCGGGAGCATGCCCCGAACACAGAATACTTCCGCACTGTTATTGACGCCTACTTTCGTGACGGTGAAGAAGACGAGAGCGGGAAATGTAACTTTCCGCATTTTATGCGGCTCCCGTGGGAAATCCTCAGATGATCTGGCAAGCAGCTGTCCCACGGCGGACACTGCACGTCAGAGCGATTGATCAACCTTGGGTAGGGACATACGGGGTCGTCATCCCCCAACTCCCTGTCCCACATATTGCCCGGGTATGTTATGAGGCGCGAGACGCCGTGCTGCGCAAAGGGAGAAAGTTTGGTCTGTACCGGAAAACCAAACCTGATTCGGTTATAGAAATTCCCTACCAACCTTTGGAAACCTCCGCGATAGAGTTTGCCTCCCATGAAGATACGCCATATGAACCTGCTGGTTTCCTCATGCCTAGTGACCGTCTTTACTACCACGGACCTGATCGGGACCCGAATAATCCGAATCTGAATGGGGGCCACTGTGGTCTTAATGGTGTAAGACTCACGACTGGTAGAGAACTGCCACATGCGTTGGAATCTTCAGAGGTCGCCGTCTGGTTGTATGATATCTCTGATTTTCGTGATCCGGCACCCTTTGACTTGAACAGCGAGTTTGATGTGAGAAAAGACGAGATGTTTCTTCGCGGTCTCAGTAACATGGACACGATCTTCATGCTCTTGCGCTGCCATGTCACTGATATTACCTTCCCTGACAAAAAGCAGCGCGCTGCGCTTTACAAGGAGTTCTGGCCGGCGAATCCTAACAATGACCGCGAAAGGGCTCCGCGAGAATTCCACCCCCCGTTTGGGATTGCCAACATTTTCGTCGACTTGTACGATGACCAAACATTGGCTGAAATTACCTCCCTGCATACACCCCGCAATAATGATTCAACGCCCAGGCCCCTTGCCCAGTGCTGTAGTTCCATTCGTTGCTTTAATTGCGAGCGAACAATTTGGGAAGATTGGATGTCGCAACTGGTCCAACGCTTCTGGTTGCTGTTGCATGCGGATGAACTGGACGAGTTTGAGTTAGCAATAGCGGTTCCTACTGTGTTTCGTGGCGCCATCCCTTATAATCCAAACCATCCTTGGGTAAAAGAGAAGCTATCCCAGGCGCCCAAATTTCGACCAGCAGTTATCTTCAACTTGACACCTGCTCGTCCCGCCAAATGACCAATCTCCGGCTGACGCGGAGATTGGTCGGCTACAGCAACGTGAATACTACAGCGATATGAAAATAAATTCAATTTGAAGCTATTCAAACACTAATAACTTAATAAAATAACAAGATAACAGAAAACTAGCGAGATTATCTTAATCTCTCAGGAATAGTTCATTATCTGGCAAATTTTTCAAGTTCCTGTGAGATCCTTTGATCTCTAGAGATTGATATAACAAGTGTGACAAGGTGTAATAGCCACAAAATATGAGGTTGCAAATATCTATATACATCGCTCTGGCCTTACACAGGGTTTTCTTCTTGTCATTGCCGCAACTTCGCTTGCTATTTACCCCATACTATAGCTTCAAGCTACTGGGGAGGGTAAAAGCTTCCTCGCAGGACTCTATCCTTTTTGATGGCTAATATGTTTGGATCATAGAACGTGGACAAAACAAGGTTGAAAGTTCTAAGCTCAACTCATGGCCGAAACTCTGTTCAGCATAATTCCAAGTCTGAAGAGAACAACGCCACAGCCCACAAACTATCCCCTCATCTAATGGATACCGTATCCAGAGACCGCGACCAATCCCACCACCACTCCCATCTCGAAAATCTATCCTCCGCAGCATACTCCAAGACCACACCCTCATGAATGAAACCTCCCGCACAATCCTCAACGCCTACATATCCTACGACGATCCGGAACTTCTTAAAAATGAAGAGAACCAGCATGGAGAATGCACCTTCCCATAATTCATGCATCTCCCCCTCGAACTCCGCAATTACATCTGGGAGCTGTCTATGCCCCGTCGAGCGCTAGACGTGAGGAATCTCAATACTTCCGGATACTCCGAGATTCGTAACTCTCCATTTCCAGTCCCACATATTGGTCGCGTATGTCGAGAGGCGCAGAACGTCGTACTACGCAAGGGCCACAAGTTGGCTATTTTCAATCGCTTCAACGGGCCACCTAATGATGTATCCTCGGACCTGGATACGATATCCCATACAGCCGGCTTTCTTACGCCGAGTGACCTTCCGATGTACTATGTTGGACAGTCTGGCTACGAAAATGGAGCCTACCCTTGGAATCAAACGTCGACCGGGGCCGGAACCTGCTATTCCCTGAATGATGCTAGAATCACTACTGCCCGAGCTTTTCCGCGGGAATTCAAATCCCAGGATATCGGGACCTACTGGCCTCACTCAGAGCTGGGGACGGATTCCGAAAACCAAGATGTACTCAAGGAGTGGTTATTTCTGTGCAAACTAGAGCATTTAACGATTCTGACTGTTGTTTGACGAACTACCTACATTAAAATATACCTCAAGATGGACCCAGAAAGGGGCAAGAATCTGCCCATCTGGGTCACTGGCTCACATCAGAACGGCCCTATTGATATCCTTGTCGACCTGTGTAATGACCAGAGACTAGCTTAAATCATCTCGCTCCAAAGAGCATCTCCCCCTAAAACCCAGCCGGGATTCCGTGATAGATTATCCAATGTGGACAAGCTGCATCAGGAGAGAATGGTGTGGGGTTTCTCTACCAAAGAATTAGTAGAGAGGTTCTGGGTACGCTTGTGGGCCGCGGATGAGCTGGAGAAGAATGAGCGGGAGAAGCTACTTCTTAGATATGAACCTTATGATTTTAAACATCCTTGGGTGAGGGAGAAGTTATCAAGGGCACCGGAGTTTCGACTGGCAGTTGTGTTTACTTTGATTCCGAGGTTGGATGAAGATTAATACCGGACTGGCATCGTGCGAAGCTGATGATGGAAATAAAAGGGGACGAATGATACAAGATTAGGTGCGTTAGTGGCTTTGGGGTCGGGTATTTGTAGCTGCGTGGCGTGAAATTTGCATCTAGATATGGGATTGAGAAGGAAACAACAATAGATGTAGAATCTCCCTCACAGCCAGATCTACAATATAACTTGCAAATAGTACTCCACATCACTTCTTATATTATCAGTACTGTCCCTATATTCTCCCTTTCTCTATCAAACTGGACCCCTGAGTAGGCGGACAGGGTCTCCATAGTACACTGCCGTAAGCGACATGGGCAACTACTTGGTGAGGGACTCGGCGGGTGATTGAAAATACAGCTATCCTCTCTGAACAGAGATAAGGGATTATATTCCGACAGAAGGTCGTGCCGAGTTTTAAGCTATTTTCTGGTCCCTGGAAAAGTGGGCCATGTAAGCAAGCTGCATTAACTCCGCAATAGATTCAGGTATATCCAACTTTAATAGGATCCTCTAACTTACTCCAACTTACCCCAACATCTACCATATATCTACGTAGATGATAAGGTATACTTATCATAGCATGACTATGAGTAACTCGATAGTAGCAAGTGTACCCAACCCCACTTGGAAAAATCGTATAAGATAGCAGGCACGTCAGATCTTCTTCAAGCAATCTCTAATCTATTGAGTCAACATGGTCAAGCTAGCAATTCTCGCCACACTGCAGGTGTTCACCACCGTCAATGCACTGACACTGGCAGGTGGCAGGGTGACTGAGCTACATGGAATTCCCTATTATATTGGGGATGTGGCCGTGTCCCAGTTCCTGGACTTGTCTGCGTTCTCTGTCAGCAATGCAACCCTGTCTGATGTTGACGTGGTTCCTCTGACTGTCATCGCCAGCAACTCAACGAGTTTCACCGGGCATGAACTGAATGAGACCGTCTCGGATTACATCGATAGAGACGACGTATTTAGTTCTGCCTTTCTAAACGGTGAGATTCTCCCATCCTGTTCCTATTAAAACGAATCACCTTCTGATATGGTTCAACTAGCAATATACCTTAATTACAATGGGAACACAACTCCATCCATTGACCTGCCGTCCATAATCCCGATGCTCCGCAAAGAGTGCAATTCCGTATTCCTAGTCTCCCCAGAGTACTCCGTCAGACGAGAGTATAACGCGGTCAATTCTCGCATCGCACGCCCGCTTCCCATCGGTCCGTACTTCGCATCGACAAAGACAGGCGAGATCTTCAAGGCTCATAGGTTATATGCGGATGACTACAACGCCTTCCTTCAGCCGGCTGTCAGCGACGAGAAGGGTGGATATCTTCCACTGTCTGCTACATCAGAGGTAAACTTCATATCCGGGAATCTCAAGCAGGGTTATTAACTATGTAATAGAGTGCCCTCGGAAACAGTATCGCAGTTCCATCACGATTATACTACTCTATGACTCCAGAGCAGCCCTTAGCTGGGGTACGTATCTATCTACCGCTTTCCCCCAAACTTCAGGAATACTCATAGTGCATAGCTTCGACTCGGCGTCAAAGATATCTTCCACGTCAAGGGGTTGCGCACAAGCGGTGGTAACCGCGCATACTACTCGCTCTACGAGCCATGCAACGCCACCGGTTCCGCCATCCAAAGCCTCCTCGACCAAGGCGCCGTGCTGGTTGGGAAAATGGGCACCGTCCAATTCGCTAATGGTGATCGACCAACAGCTGACTGGGTGGACTTTCACTGTCCTTTTAATCCTCGAGTTAGCCTTTTCCACCCTCTTTTGCCCCTCCCCTATAAGTCTAGGATATTTACTGACTGTCACCTAGGGCGATGGCTACCAAGACCCCAGCGGCTCATCCACAGGCCCAGGTGCAGGGATGGGTGCATACAACTGGCTCGACATCGCTGTAGGTAGCGACACAGGCGGCTCAATGCGCGGTCCAGCCGGTGCGCAAGGGTTATTCGGAAACAGACCTAGTACCGGCGCCGTGGACCTAGACAGTGTGATTCCTCTTTGTTCAGGTCTCGACACGGCAGGTGTGTTTGCGCGTAGTGCTGGGTTATGGTCTCGTGTTGTCCATGCGTGGTATAAGCGCTTTGATAGAGGATTCTACACCTATCCCCGGACGCTGTGGTATCCCGAGGCCTCGTTTACCGCCGATGCTATTAACAGCACCGAGGCATCGGCGTTGATTGAGGGGTTTGTGGGACAGTTAGAGGGGTTTCTTGCGACGAACCGTACCAGAGTTAACCTCGGTGCTTCGTGGAACGGGACTAGGCCTGTTGATGCCCCGGCTACCTTACAGGATCTGCTGCACTATGTGAGTCACTCACTCACTCACCCACCTATCTATCTATCTATCTCTCCATAAGACACACCCATGACGTCAAAATCCCGACTCATGCTCATCAACCAACCAATCCCGAAAACAGACCTATGGCACCCTCATCTCCGTCTATCAATGGCTCCACCTCGGCGTCCCCTTCTTCGCCGACTACGCCGATGTCCACGCCGGCCGCACTCCATACATAAACCCGGGTCCTCTCCTCCGCTGGAGACTCGGCGAAGCCTCGGGTCAAGCGGGATTTGATACGGCGTGGACTAACAAGACCATCTTCAAAAGCTGGTGGGAGGGGCCGAGTGGGTTTGGTGCGCGCGATAATCAGACTTGCTCGGAGGCGCTTTATGTCTATCCGAATAGTGTTGGGGCCGTTGGGTATCGGGATGAGTATTTTGGGTGAGTACCTAACTAACCTACTACTACTTCTTAGTAGTAAAGGTCGAAGCTGATGCTGACGGATTTATGTTGGTTATAGGAGCCCAAGTCCACCTTATTGGGGAATGAGTGATAGCAACATTGCTGTTTTTGCTGGGTTGCCTGATCTGGTGGTTCCGAGTGAGTTTTTTTTTTTTTTTTTTTTTTTTTGTCATTTTCCTCTCTTCAGTAAATGAATTACTCAGAGCAAAACAAAACACAGCTGATGATGTATGTTACAGTTGGCGAAATCCCCTTTAACAGCACGAAGAGTGGCAAAACAGAGTACCTTCCAGTTACGATGAGCCTAGTCGCGGCCCGAGGGTGTGATTTGATGCTGGCTAATATGGTTAGCGAGATGGAGAGTAGAGGGATTTTGCATGCAGTTGCTGTGGGACCTAGATTGTATCCTTGAGAGGGTTTGTGTCATTGACCTGGCTGGAAGAGAAGAGGAGAGTTGATGAGCATGCTTTGTTCGTTAGAATAGGAGACGGATTGGTAGATTAGAACCTAAATAATTGCAATGGAGGCATAGAGCCCCAGGGAATGGGAATCATAGCAAGATTTGGGTTATAGGAGTTCACAAGCAGCTATAATCTGTCGTCTGTCGTACCAAGTGTCTTCTTGGATGATGGAGATCAATACCTCGATGAGCTCGCCTCAGATGTTGCTCTGAATAATTTCACAGTTGATTGCTATATATATTCTTCTAACGTTTTCTTTTTCATTTCTTGATGCTTCGTGTCAGTATGGATCAAATATCTTGTACTCGAAAGCTGGCAGCTACATAGGGGGCCATGACATGGTCAGTTATTCAACATCGAATTATATCAAATACAGCTCCCACGCCCCCTCAAAAACACACCCTCGATCTAACAACAGGTCGGGGCTGCTGGTTGTTTGCGGCCTCATCGCTATGCTGGTTCCCGAAATCCATGCAATCTTGTTGGAATGCGTCAATATCGCCACAGTGGACTATGCCCTGCTGAACCAATGCTTGCAGAATCACCAATAACCACACCCGGCAAGTTATCCCAGGGATTGAGTTAACGTCCCCATCACGCGACCTCATGACTTGATCAAGCAGGCCATGCTTCCCCTGCGGGACACTTGCGATCTGAATGAGAACACACAGGAAGTCAGATTTGAATATTCCGCTATTCCAGCTATGATCAGGTATCCACCCATCGTCCAGTGTTTTGGCATGATACTTGAATCCTCCGTTTGGGCTAGTGTGGAAGTAATAACCCCAGTGGAAATTATGCGGTTGTGGAGGATCCGTCCGTATAAATAGGAGAATGTAGAGAGTATCCAGCGACAATCTGGCCAGTGCTTCTTCCTGGACCTTCTTTATTGCAAGGGCTCTCTCCCGTGGGTTCTTTGGTGGCTGGGTAGGGCTGGCCATTTTCAAGTAGAATCGACGATATTCGCGTCAAGACGAGGTGGAGTTAAGAGGACATTGGCCGGCAAAGTAACGAGACAATTGAATAGAGCAAGCACCAGAAAATGAATTCCTAGCTACTGTTCCAACGACCCTTATATAGCTCTATCTTCGATTCTTTTTTTAGCTTGAACCTTCGGCGCTTACGGGCCCATTCGCATCTCTCCCTTTATTGTTTCCTTCCAGACGCCGAGGTGGGTTACTCTTGGGGTCAGCAACGAGGGATAAACAATGAGTGGACGAGGTCTACATATGCGGATTAGAAACTCAGAATTCACCATATTGCTTATTTTCTGAGTGTCTACTCTCCAGACCAAAATGGAACGACGACGCGCTCTGCTCCAACCAACCAACCAGCTCGATTTTATAGTATGAGAAGATCAGCACAACCCTCATCCAATACAGGACCGATCCACCTTGGACCCTGGTCCCTGAGACTCAGCCTTGCCGCTACTTTCGGTTAGAATGAGGCCAAGACCAGGCCAAGGATGTGACGATGCCAACCCTAAGCCCATTTAGGTCGTATCGGCCGCTGGACCCTCAGCCAGACGTCATTTGCAAGCTGATCTTTTGTTTATCAAGCAGAAAAAAGGTTGTATGAGCCGTTAATCTGGTTGCTAACCTTAATTCGGTTCTCTATAAAGACTTCACATCCCCCGCCTAGATGCTCTACTTTGCCTCATAATCATACCGCCCTAAAACACTCTACCTATCTAATACCCGTTGATACTCAATCTCAAAATGTGCGACAGCTTCAGCTTCTCGTCACAGCCCTCCCGGCCTCAAGGGAACTACGGCTATCATCCTCGCCCCCCACCATCAGGGTATGGTTCTGGATACCCTCTCCCCGCATCAGGACCCCCTCCGCCAGCTAGCTATCATGGCTACAACAACAACAACAACAATGCCTACAACAATACCTACGATCTCAGCAACAATTAC
Source organism: Aspergillus cavernicola (assembly GCA_027569065.1). Classification (NCBI taxonomy): domain Eukaryota; kingdom Fungi; phylum Ascomycota; class Eurotiomycetes; order Eurotiales; family Aspergillaceae; genus Aspergillus; species Aspergillus cavernicola. The sequence continues at coordinate 34,807 of JAPDEK010000079.1, read as the reverse complement.
CCCCCTCCTCCAATCCACAACCGCGGCCCCAGCCCCAACCCCATTCCCTTCCCCAACACCACCAGCACCACAGCTCCAGCTCCAAATCAACCACCTCCCGCCAGCCCCCGAACATACCACCTCCGCCAATCCCCCCAAACCCACAAAATCATCCACGTCCACCCGGCCGGCACACCCCCCTCCACCCCGCCCCTCTACTCAATAACCTCCTCCCCCAAATCCAGCAAAGCAGACTACGTCCTCGCGCACGGCCCAGATCCCGACAACGCGAACGCCCTAACAGCCGAAATCAAAGCCCACACCTTCAGCAGCAAATACGACCTCACAGTCCGCGGCACAACCTGTCTGTTGAAAGAAAGCACTATGGGCGATAAATACCGCATCGACATCCCCGGGATGGGCGCGTACCGGTGGTATACGGATCAGGAGAAGCTGAGTGGGAAGATGTGGCTGAAGGATGAGGCGGGGCGTGTGCTGGCGGTTTATGATAAGAGTAAAGTGCAGACTCGGAAGTCGAGCTGGAAGAAGTTTGTTGGTGGGAAGGAGAGGGATTTGGAGGTTGTGGTGCCTTGTAGTGAGTTTTTTGTGGAGGTTTTGCTGGTTAGTATTTATGCTGTTAAGATGGCGAAGGAGGGGGCGCTTGAGGCTGCAGGGGAGATTGTGGGCGCTCTTGCGGGAGCTTGATTTTTTCTTTTTTTTTTTTTTCTTTCTTTTTTCTCTTTTATATATGTATATGTATGCATGTATATGGTGTTGTTGGAGCGGGTTTAGGGTTCTGTTACGGTTAGCATGAGTGTTGAGTCTGTGTATACATTCTTCATGGTCATAATCTTTATACTTGGATGCTCATTGTCAGACTGAGACTTGGCTGGACCACGTAGGTCTGTCTAATACTGCTATCTACTAGAATATATTAATCAAGGATTGAGTCAGAAGTACTCTTCGGCGGTGATGCGTATATTTTGTAGAATACTATGAGCAACATCATATTCTAGTTGAGATACCAAGCATAACACCAACATCTGTCCATTTGCTTGGAGTCATTACCATTCAAAAGCCGTATGGACCACTCAGGAACGCCATTACCCCCACCTTCTCCTCCCTGTAGCAGAACTCGGCGAGGTGAACAATATCCACTGCTTTTCCACGGTCGACCCATCTGCTGACGAGAGCTTGCTGCCGGGTTGGCAACTTTTGATATAGATAGGAATTCCACAGATGCTTTGGTGTTTCTGTTGTGACCGTTACATAGATGAACTCCTTGAAGAAATCTAGGAAGTTTCTATATTCCCACATATGCAAGTTTTCGAAGTTCTCCCGTATCGAGCTGACTGCGTCCGTTTCACTGAGGGTATCGTAAGCCGCGTTGACGATTCGGGCTATAGTCTGTTGAGCATGTTCACTGCAACGAGGAATCTCCAGGAGGATCTCTCTCGGAGACATGCTCGCATCGCTGTGGAGACTTTCGACCTCCGCATCCAGTGTGGTAGTGGTTTCTTCATCTGACACATCTGTCTGGCTGGGTGTCTCTATCCATTCTGAGAACGGAAGCTCTCGCAGATCATGGATATTATCGGCTTCTAACTCGGAGGCCCGGGCTTCTAGCTTGGAGATCTGAGATCCTAACTGCTATGTCTCCAAGTTAACCAAACGTAGTACTATCTCTAACTCCTCAATCCGATCATGTTGCTGTTCCACCTCAATCTCTTCCCTGACTCTTTCTTGTCTTTCTTCCTTGCAGAACCCACACGAATTGTCCATTTCTCCCTTGCAATAGGCAAAGTTATCTGCCATATTTTGGAAGGCTTTGTGAAGATACCGCACTTGATCCTCTAGCACAGAGATCTGGTGTAGTTGTTCCATCTGTGCCTTGTGGCTGTTTCGTTTCTCGTCTGCCAGCTCCGGAATCAGGATTTCTTGTTGTTTCTGTATCTCGTAGAGCATGATGAATAGGGCTGCTGAGTTGTCGCCAAAGCGGATCTTGACGCCGTCGAGCTCGACACGAGCGGAGGCTCCCTCAATGTTTGCCAAGAGAACAGTGGCACTGTCCGGTGGGGGATCTTCATTTTGGATGATACGGGGTGGATGAAGAAGGCTGATAGTGTTGTGGGGTAGATTGTGAAGGGCTTGATGTGAGGTTGTGTGAAGTATTTGATAGTTGGGTCGTGTTATAGGGATGCTTGATGTTTTTGTAAAGTGGATGAAGAAGCGAAGAGACATCCGTGATGAAAGTTCCGGGGCCGAGACTCGCAGCGGTAAAGAGTTCCGCAAAACGTCACAAGGTAACCTTTAGATTTCGAAATACTGGTGTTATGATCATGATCTCTTCTTGCCATTCGACGAGAAATGCGACGTTCTCTCATCCCAGTCCTTGTCGGCTGACTCTTCATCACTGGGTTTCTGGCGCTTAAAGAAGAGGAAGAAGCGGCGTTCAATCCGGTCTTCGATCTGATGAACTTTAGCATTGGGTGGTAGGCCCCGGTCATGAGTCTTACATCTGAGTTTCGCTTGAATATCATCCACACCGTCATCGTAAGAACGATGGTGCCACCCGCCAGCGGAATATACAGCCACCAGGGCGGGTTGGATTCGAGAATGTCAACGTTCATTCCAAACAGGCTCTGACAAATGGTCAGTGCAGTCTCTCAGATTAAAATAGGGCCTTACCGAAATGAACATGAGGGGTAGGAATATGAACTGTACTGGTTAGCTTGCACTATGGCTTGGATTCTAATGACCTACAGTTATCCAGCTAAGTCGTTTTAAACTTCGGTTTGCTGATGTTGATTTCTGCGCTTCAGCGATTGAAGTCAAATTGAATTCCTGCAAGTCGTTGGCTGATGTGTGGGCAGAACAGTAGAAAGTAAGTTACCAATTGTATCAGCTCCTGGGATATCCTAGTCAAATGAGCAATTCGCGTTTTAACCCTGGCCTCTGCATTTTCTATCTCATTTTGCAGGTTCTCGCGTTTCCATGATAACCATGAAATGGCGCCCTCTTGCAGGACTGGCCATCGATCGTAGCTTTCCGTTAATGACTGAAGATATCTCATCTGCGCCAGGTGTGTCTCGTTGAACTTGGTCCACATTTCCGCATCGCTTAGGTGGATTTTGACGAGGTTGTTATTCCGTCCGTTGGAATGGAAGCTGCTTGTGCGCTGAGAAAGTCAGTAGACCGTTATTATAAATGGTGCCAGGCCCTACCATATTCGACAGATGACGTTCTGCAGCATCGCAGATCGTATTCCATTCATCTTCCAGTTGCTGGATGCAGGGAATAAATAGTTTGATCGGCGAATCTGGGATTTCGGCGAACTCGAAAGTTGTGAAAAATACTTTGGACCTTAGGACATGCTGAGTATGAGGATACGGTTGGCTAGGTTTCGCCATAATCCAGATCATACTATGGCGTATCGGCTGGGTTGCAAGTGGTGACAGTCGGTCTGATTGAGGAAGGACTTTGTATGCTGGGAGTAGCACGCGACACTCGAGAAAGCCTACGTCACATCAGCGTTAAGCACATTGATGGGTCATATTACCAACATTCTTCGGGAGGCGGTTGCCGTAAAGCAACGGCTGCTGGGATTTTGCTCATTTGTATCTTCCACGACCATCCATCATGGATGCTATGCAGGCCGGTCCCTACTTTTTCCACCATCTTCCTCCACCATCGCCAATAAACACCGTCGGGTGACGAAGACTTCAACATACTATCACCCTCAAGCAGACTAGACACTATTAGACAATGTCACTCAGATGAGGATTTTTCACTCACATCACCATCTTCTCGGGGCTAATGGTTGCCATACATTCGGCTCCGGCCTGTGCTCGTATCTTGGTCTTGAAAAAGTCCAAAGAGTATGAACGTGAGTCGAGATAGGATGTTAGCTCTCCTTCATCCATTACGTCAACATGTTGGAGACCCGATTCATATCTTGATAGTATTATGTTCCGACATCGCCCCTGTGGTAAACAAGCCCTCCATTCTGACGCTTTCACTAGGCCTCCCGTTGTGTGAGGGAAGAGAAGGGCCATCATTCTGAAGTTCTTCATCCTTGCAGCTGTCTGAAACGGGGTTGCCGTGTTGTAGTCTTCTATGGCAGTCCTTGCTCCTCTGGCAAGTAGCCATTCGGCAACGCGGTATGCGCTGTTTTCAACTGCACGATGTAGCGCAGTACAGCCATCAATATCTCCACCATTGATGTCTATCTGCATGGAGGTACCAGACAGTATTTGGAGGGTCTCCATATCGTCCATTATGGCTGCAATATGGATCGGTGTCTGGCCAAAGGCATCGACTTCTGTCATATAAGGAGCAGCGCCGGCCTCAACCAGAAGTCTTAGGATTCCGTGGACCTGGGCTGTAGCCGCCAGATGGACTATTGATGATCCATTGGCATTTGGCGCCTGATTAAACTGAGCGCCATTGTTGAGAAGCAGCTCAACAGCATCCTGCCTTCTCATATAGATCGCAGCCTGCAACGCACTTCCATGCTCGCCACCCTGGGCGTTTATATCGGCACCTTTGCTGATAAGGAAGCTGAGCAATCCCACACTCCCTCGATAAACAGCGGCATGGAGAGCATTTCCATAATCACCACCTTGGATATTCAAGTCAGCTCCCCTGCGGAGAAGAAGTTCCACGATCTGCATGTTTCCCAGATAGGCAGCAGCCTGAAGCGCGTTTCCAAATTTACCACCTTGGGCATTGACATCAGCGCCATTCTCGAGAAGCAAATTGATCATCGCAAGGTTGCCTTTTTTAGCTGCGGCTTGTAGAGGATTCCCAAATTTTCCACCCTGCGCGTTGACATAGGCACCTTCATCCAGCAAAAGTTTGACAAGATCGAAACTTCCACCGTATACGGCAGCTTGAAGGGCATCCCCAAACAAGCCGCCTTGAGCATTCACATCACCTTTGCTAGCTAAGAGAAGCTTAACAATTCCTTGCCTGCCGGTGTACGTTGCAGCCTGCAGAGCAGTCCCATGTACACCACCCTGAGAATTTACGTTTGCTCCGTGAGAGAGCAGTAATGCGACCACCTTCTCCCTTCCCTCGTAAGCAGCAGCCTGGAGCGCAGTCCCGAACATAGTGTTGCTCTGGGCGTCGACATCAGCATTGTTATCCAGCAGTAGCCTGACGATCTCTATGCTGCCCTTATAAGCTGCTGTCTGGATAGCAGTGCCAAGGATACCTCCTTCGGCATTGATATCGGCTCCATGGGCAAGAATCAGCTTGACAGTATCGTAATTGTCGATGGAGATGGCAGCTTGTAAAGGTGATCCATATTCGCCCCCTTGTGCGTTCACGTCTGCGCCTTGGCTTAGAAGTAGCCTGACATAATTGAGTGTTCCTGATTTTGCCGCCTCGTAAAGAGACATTGTGTTCGGGAGAGCTGCGCAGGCGCGATGTTCATTGGCGGCTGTGCTACAGGCTCAAATCCTGCTTAAGTGTGGTAGAACGACTGAGAACTGTAAAGACGATATATATTTTCCCATTCTCCAAAGTGGCTAGGGTAGAGAGATGGGATAAGCGTATCATGCAGTTGGATGGTCAGATGGTCAGCTTGTTTCATTGTGGAGGCAGTTTCAGACGGAGCTCAGCTCGTGTCTGTTGCTTAACTTAGCGCTCTGGCCACACTACATAGTAGTATACATCAAAATCGCACTATTTTTTGGTGCGATACGTGCTCGAAGGGTCTGGTCAGCTGTCTGCCTCGAAAAGATGTAAGCGGCGATAAACATGCTTGAACATGGAAAGCTCTAGAAATGCAGCTGAGGTTGTAAGATGTTGTACGCCTCGACCGAGTGAGTGGCAACAAGAAATATGCACCCAACGTGCGTGTGTATACTGCCAGTATGTCATCAACCTCGACGCACCTCCGACTCCGCTCTGCTTCTCATTCTCACATCGCCGCCTTTTCTTGACAACACATCACTCTCTTGCGGCATGGGGTCCGTGTTTTCCATCTACCTTCTGAAACAGGATTACTCACAACTCACAGATCGAGTCGTTCCCTCGGTTCCCTGATTCCGACCGAATCGACGATACCATGTTCCAGTCTTTCACGGGGAGCTCGCGGCGCCCACGGCAAGTAAACCTTGGGGGCCGCACCAGCAACCCTTTCGCGGCATATCCGTCCGGGAAACAGAATCCTCACGGCCCGGGTCCACAGAACACCCTTGCTATCGCGCAGCAGGAGCGATTGCAGCGACAACATGAGAGGGAACGATTAGGGGCCAGTCGGACCGTGCAGCGGACATGGAGGGGCTATCGGAGCAGGAAGATAACGCATGGGGTATGGCGGGGTGAATGGGATGTCATTGAAAATGGGAGGACTGGCGCTCTGCCTGCGTTTGATGACTTGGCTAAGCAACAAGCCTGTGTGCTACAACCTGCTGCACCGTTTGGAACGGCCGCGGCGTGTCTGTCCCAATTACGCCTCTTGGTTCAGTTTATCGAGCCCTGGAACGGCGGGGACATCGCTCGCTTGGTGTACTTCTCCGATGCTTTCCAGAAAACGCTACGCGAGATCCCCTCTTTGGCGACAGAAGGAGAATGGACGATGCTTCTGAATCGGCTAGCCAGGCTTACCTTGCGTGTTTTGCATTCGGCTACCTCTCCGACCGTTCCCGCTTTTGCTGTCAACTACCTGCTCCGGCTTTTGGTGTTCCTCACGGGTCTAATTCCCAAGCAGATGGCGCGTCTTGCACAGGAATACTATGCCACCATGGCTATGCTTACAAACAATTTTGATTCCATCTCAGGCCGCGCTTCTTTATCTAGATCTGATCTGGTTCAGAGTGTTATCGCCTTGCTATTGCCAATCACTTCAGAGACTCTTACCGCTTACGAGTGGTTTGCTAAGAGCTATCTCACCCTTCCTGATCTTGTTGGGGCCCTTGGGTCGCTAGATCTGTTGGCAAACAATATCAACTACAAGTTACTAACTTCTGCCTTGGGACCTCTGCATACCAGTCTTCGCGCTCATAATCACGGCTTGGAAACAGTGGACTCCCGGCTTTGGTTACTGTCTTATTTCATCTTCATCCACCGATTTGCATTGGGGAACCAAGCTGCAAATCATTCGCCGGAGCTTGGTTTCGTAGAGGTCGTTTCAGAACTGCTAAATTCGACAGCAGTGCAAATATCTCGGCGATTGGAGGCCGAGGAGTCTGCCGATTTTGAAGATGATCAAAAGAAAGAGCTTTTGCATCCCTTCGTCAAGGATCAACTGTTCAGCTTGGTCAACCAAACTAGTATCACAGGTCTTCTTTCACAACTCCAACCCGCTCATATATCTCAAGGTGAACTCTCAACCTCCGGCTCTGATGCTTCTAGAGACGCAAAGGTATTAGCAAATTACGCCTTGACACTTCTAAGAGTCTTCCCTCGACGCGGTGACGATATTCGCATGTGGCTATATTTGGGGTCCGCTACCGCAGTTGATCAGATGGGTGGATCCGGATCGAGAATACCCGCTATCAAATACTTTTGGCATGCATCACGATCTAGCAAGCTGTTTGCCGCTGTTAGCCGAGACTCGACGAAAGTGTTACCCTTGTTGAAGCCAGTCAGCGATGCAAGGTCTGGATTAATAGGTCTATCCCAGGACGAGAGAGATCAGGAATGGACCATGATTCTCCTTTTCCTTGAGCTCTATACCTTCGTCCTCAAGGTTATGGATGACGATGAATTTTTCTCTAGCGCCTCTTCTTTCGCGGCTTCCCCTAATACGCGCGTCTCGTGGACCAGAGAGAGTGCGCTGCCTCTCAACGACATCAAATACATGACCATATTCCTCAAGAACCTTGCATTTACTCTTTATTGGAACTCAGCTGACCTAAGTGAGATTGAAACAATTCAAGATGCCGGCGGCATCCGAGGCTATTTCAACTCAACTACTCCACAACTGGACACTATCACAAGCGTCAAGGATATAGAGAACAAAAACAAGGAGAAAGGCCTACCCGGCGTTACGGGGATTCCACTCGACTACTTCAAAGGACTCATCACAGGTCTTCTGAGAATGGTCCACGAGCGTGATTCTCGACGAAAGTTCCTTCCTAATGGCCATTGGCTGATGACCAGCCGATTTGATATGGAAGGTTTCATTCCTGCCGTCGTCGCCGAAGAAGAGAGCAGGCATCAACTTCAGGACGAGGACCAAGATGATCAAGATGATTTGATGAGCGACTCCTTCTATGAGCCCTCGGGGCTCGTTGGAACCGGTCGTGCGCAGCAGACGCGCCGGATTGAAGCGTTGCGGCGTCGTCAGCAACAGGTTGCTCGTCGGAAGCAGTTGGAGGCTGTGGCCCCACGCCTTGAAATCTTGAAGAACATGCCCTTTTTCATACCGTTTGCAACACGGGTACAAATCTTCCGCGAATTCATTTATCGTGATCAGATGCGCAGAAGACAGGGGTACATTGATCCCGATCAATGGCGAATGTCAGTGGCACAGGCTTCTATGGGTCGGTTAATGGAAGGGCGCCTGGCGATGCAGGATATTCTCAGCAAACATCATGCCAATATCCGCCGCGAGAGTCTATTCGAAGATGCATTCGACCAGTTCTACGAGCTTGGGGAGGGTCTCAAAGAGCCAATCCAGATCACTTTCATTGATAAGTTTAACACTGCGGAAGCAGGAATTGATGGAGGCGGTGTTACAAAAGAGTTCCTCACCAGCATTACCAACGAAGCATTCAAGTCTACAGTTGGCGTTAGATTGTTCGAGGAAAACGACCAACACCTGCTTTATCCTAGCCCGGTTTCAGTCGAACAGCGAAAGGAATTCCTGAGACAACTGGAGATCAAAGAAAACAGCCCTGAATGGAACGAACCAGTACGTGAATTGCTTCGACGGTACGAATTTCTGGGTCGCGTGATTGGAAAGTGCCTTTATGAGGGGATTTTGGTCGACGTCGGCTTTGCACCATTCTTCCTATTGAAATGGGCTCTGACGGGCGGAATGAGTTCTGCTCAACGAGAGACAGCATACCGAGCCAACCTGAACGACTTGAAGGACCTAGACTCCGGGCTCTATCAAGGTTTGGTGAGTGAGCCCCTAGGGTTTCTAGATTTTTTTTTTTTTTTACTAATTCGGTAACTGTTTAGCTGCAACTCAAGAATTATCCCGAAGACGTGGAAGACTTCGCTCTGAATTTTACCGTCACGGACACGATACCACTTCCAGATGGAGGCAGTCGGACGACCACGCGGGACTTGAAGAGCAACGGTTCCGATACAGCTGTCACCAATCAGAACCGCCTGGTCTATATCTCCTACATCGCCCGCTACCGGCTTCAGGTACAGCCCGCCATGCAGACGAACGCCTTCCTGCAAGGCTTAGGGCATATTATCCAGCCATCGTGGCTATCGATGTTTAACCAATCCGAGCTACAAACGCTAGTTAGTGGCGAGTCGGGAGAAATTGATGTGATGGATCTGCGACGGAATACGATTTATGGTGGGGTGTACACAATCGGGGACGACAAGGAAGAGCACCCGACAATCAAGATATTCTGGGAGGTGCTGGAACGGATGACGAACGAGGAGCGGCGGAAGGTGCTGCGGTTCGTGACCTCGACACCACGGGCGCCCTTGCTAGGGTTTAGCCACCTCCACCCGCCGTTCAGCATCCGGGACTCAAGTGAGGACCAGGAGCGGCTTCCAAGTACAAGTACGTGCGTGAACCTTCTGAAGTTGCCGCGGTATAAGAACGCGAGTATTTTGCGGGAGAAGTTGCTGTATGCGATCAACTCGGGGGCTGGATTTGATCTGAGCTAGGTTTGTGAGGGGGATATTGTGCATATTGAAAGCCCTAGAATCTAAGGCATGGTACGAGTATATTGAGCATAGATACCTGGCGAATCATACTACTATCCTTCAACTTGAAGACGAAGTTGTGCTCAGCACTAGGTACTGCTACAGTAGTACTATAGCAGGAAAGGTGGTGCCTTCCTAAAAAGGAAGTGAGATAAGGCAAGAGCGCCTGAGGCAGCCAGATTCCATGAATGAATCCTTAAAGCAGCGATACTGTAGCCCAAAGCGGCCTAGCGTCCCGCGATGAACCAGAAAAATGCAAGAAAAAAATGCAAAATCGATGGATTTTTTAGGGAATTTTTTGTGGTTTCTTCTTTCTTCGCCTTCTTTGATCTTCGTCTCCGTTTCGTCTTCCTTTCTTCTTCCTCCCCTCAAAGACTTCTCTTCCCTTTCATTCCTCTGCTCCATCCTCCCTTTTTTCGAATTCTATCGAAAAATAAATCCTCAAAAAAACCCGGAAAACCAAAAAAAAGATAAATATCCCATCATCCTCCGAGGATTCTCTTATCTTGAATCTCTATCAATCTTCAATCTTCAACTGTGCGGTGTGTGCGTCTTCTCTGCCGCTTCAACTCCATTTCTCGTCATCGCGTCTCTTCGCACCGTCAACTTCCAAGTTCGACTCTTCTTTCCCTCTCCGCCTACGGTCGTTGTCTCTCGAGTGAACCTAGCTCTGTACGTCTGCCGCTGTTCTGTGCTGTGTTCTTGTGTTGTTCTCGCCCCTCTTTCCTTTCTGTCCGTGTGGGATCTCCGCGGGAAAATTACAACAGTCTACGCTCTGAGTGTGTTTTCTCAAGAGACACCGTCTCTGAGTTATCTCTCTGCTTCCCGGTGGTTTTGCTTTGATTTGCCACCATAGGTTGAGAAATTCGTCAGAGTCGCAGCCAATCTCCGCGATTTTTGTCTTTTTGTGTTTCCTACTTTATCCTGCTTGGAACAGTTTCAACATCTCTTTCGCATATATACAAATGGAAAGATTTCCGTGCTGACTCTTCTTTGTGTGACAGTCCCTTCTCTCAAAATGTCCGCCGAAGTCTCTACCACCCCCGCCCCCGCCGAAAACCCTACCAACGGCACTCCCGACAATGCCGCTGCCGCTGAGGTCACCGCTGTCGAGGCTGCCTCTGCCAACTCCCAGCCCCACTCGGCATCTCTTTACGTCGGCGAGCTTGACTTCTCTGTGACTGAGGCCATGCTCTACGAGCTGTTCTCCTCCATCGGCCAGGTTGCTTCCATCCGTGTCTGCCGTGATGCTGTTACCAGACGCTCTCTCGGATACGCCTACGTCAACTACAATGATACTTCCCACGGTGAGCGCGCTCTTGATGAGCTCAACTACACCTTGATCAAGGGCAAGCCCTGCCGTATCATGTGGTCTCAGCGTGACCCCGCTCTGCGCAAGACTGGCCAGGGCAACGTCTTCATCAAGAACCTCGACAACGCCATCGACAACAAGGCTCTGCACGACACCTTTGCCGCTTTCGGCAACATTCTCAGCTGCAAGGTTGCCCAAGATGAGTTCGCCGTTTCCAAGGGATACGGTTTCGTTCACTACGAGACTGCCGAGGCCGCCAACAATGCTATTAAGCACGTGAACGGCATGCTGCTTAACGATAAGAAGGTTTTCGTCGGCCACCACATCTCCAAGAAGGACCGCCAGAGCAAGTTCGAGGAGATGAAGGCGAACTTCACCAACATCTACATCAAGAACATCGACCCCGATGTCGAGGACGACGAATTCCGCATCCTGTTCGAGGCATTCGGTGAGATCACTTCCGCCACCTTGAGCCGTGATCCGGACGGCAAGAGCCGTGGCTTCGGTTTTGTCAACTATTCTACCCACGAGAGCGCGCAGGCCGCCGTCGAGGATATGAATGACAAGGAGATCCGTACCCAGAAGCTCTACGTTGGACGCGCCCAGAAGAAGCACGAGCGTGAGGAGGAACTCCGCAAGCAGTACGAGGCCGCCCGCATGGAGAAGGCCTCCAAGTACCAGGGTGTCAACCTCTACGTGAAGAACCTCACTGATGACGTTGACGATGAGAAGCTGCGCGAGCTGTTCTCAAATTATGGTACCATCACTTCTGCGAAGGTCATGCGCGACAGCGCTATCCCCGAGCCCTCTACTCCCGAGTCCGAGACCCAGGAGGCAAACAAGGAGAACGAGAAGACCACCGAGGAGGAGCAGGAGCAGGAGCAGGAACCCGCCGCTGAGCAGGAGGGTGAGAAGAAGTCCGAGAAGAAGCTCTTCGGAAAGAGCAAGGGCTTCGGTTTCGTCTGCTTCAGCAGCCCCGACGAGGCCTCCAAGGCTGTGACTGAGATGAACCAGAGAATGGTCAACAACAAGCCCCTCTATGTTGCCCTCGCTCAGCGCAAGGATGTCCGCAGGAGCCAGCTCGAGGCTAGCATTCAGGCTCGTAACAACATCAGACAGCAACAGGCCGCCGCCGCTGCGGGTATGCCTCAAACCTACATGCAGCCTGCCGTTTTCTACGGACCTGGTCAGCAGGGCTTCATCCCCGGTGGTCAGCGTGGCGGCATGACTTTCCCTCCCCAGCCTGGTATGATGATGGGTATCCCTGGTGGACGCCCCGGCCAGTACCCCGGTCCTTTCCCTGGTCAGCAGGGTGGACGTGGCGTTGGCCCCAACCAGCAGCTTCCTCCCAATTTCCAGGGCCTCCCCATGGGCGCCATGCAGGGCCCCGGCGGCATTCCTAACGGCATGGGCTACCCTCAGATGGCTCAGGTGCAGGCATTCGGACGTGGTGGCGGCCGTGGTCAAGTTCCTGGAATGGGCGGTCCCATGCGTGGTCCCGGCTACGGCCAGGGACGTGGTGGTGCACCCCTCCCGCAAGGTCAGATGCGTCCCGGCCAGGGCGGTCGCGGTCAAAATGTCGGTCAGCCTGGACCTGCTGAGGCTACCGGCAGCATGACTACTCAGGCTGTTGCTTCCGCTCCTCCTCAGCAGCAGAAGCAGATGCTCGGTGAGGCACTCTACCCTAAGATCCAAGCCCAGCAGCCCGAGTTGGCTGGCAAGATCACTGGTATGCTTCTGGAGATGGACAACACTGAATTGCTCGGCCTGTAAGTTCTTTTTCCCCCCAACCTGTATAGTACGAGTTCATGCTAATGACAACATAGTCTCGAGGACGAGGATTCTTTGCGCGCCAAGGTCGACGAGGCTCTTAGCGTTTATGACGAATATATGAAGAACAAGACTGACGAGCCGGCTGGTGAGAGCAAGCCCAAGGAGGCTGCCAAGGAGACCGCTACCGAGGAGAACAAGTCGTAAACAAACGAACGTTTCATCTTCGGCAGGCTGCCATGTCGGATTTTTGTGACCCACGTTCTATTTTTGATGACATGACCTACCCATTGAATTAACGATTCATCTTTTTCTATCCGCATCCCCCATATCCTTCTATAATCCGCCCCTACTTCCCCATTTCTTTCACTCAGTTTTTTTTTTCCTCCTGGTCCTGATATCCCTGGGTTCCCGAAGTTATTATGCAGGACGGGAAAAAAGTTGTTCGGATTCCATGGTGTTTTATTTCTGTGACGAGAGGGAGGAAGTTGTGATGTCTTTTAGCTTCTTACCTGCTCGTTTACTATCGAGATGACACGAGTGTAATATAGACTTATGACTTCCTCACGGTTTTCAAGTAATTTTCCTTGACTTCGTACATACATGAATACAAGAGTAGTATACATACAATTATTATCATCCATCAGCATGTAACCTTAGAAAGTAGGATATTGCTGCCCAAACAAATCCATCAAACTATCAAAATTCCCCTCCTGCAACAGATCCGCCATATTCATATCCAAATCTAACGACTGATCCCAGTTCATACCCTCGCTCGCACTCCCACTCCCATCCCCCCCGATATCAACTCCACTACCAGGTACCGTCGAAAACCCAAACCCAGCGTCCTGCTGGCTCAACGACTCCTCCACATAATCAACCCCTATCCCCATTCCCGTGGTTCCGGGGCTATGTGGATATGAAGAAGAATCGACTTTTCGTTTCATGCGCTTGTTTGTCAATGGGGATTGGTCTGCTCCGCGTGATGGATTATTGTTTGAGAGTGTACCTATAGCTGTAGTTATGGTAGTACCCATAGCGCTAGCAGTAGCTATGTTTGTGGCTGCAGCATTGATAGTAGTAGGAGGATCAGGACGAGAAACAGCTCGAAGAAGCAATGATAAAGCCCGGTGACAGTGTTTTGCCGGTTCCCATTTCGCCGACATGATTCGGAGGAAGTCGAGGCAGGATGAGATTTCGCTTTACGGCATTTTTTTTGTTAGTATTCTCTCTGTTTGACTTTTTATTTTCTTTTCTTTTCTTCTTGAACCGTTGAATTCAAGATAAGAATAGAATATAAATGGAAGAAGTACAAAGGATGTGGGGAGTGGAGGGGACGTACGAGCACCCTTTAACCAAGACATACTGTCCCAACTGACAGGCGAATGCAAGAACCAAACCGGCCATCCAAGCAGCGGAAAGAAAGCCGGGCCAGAAGAGGGCTTGGTTTGAGTCTTTCTGAGCTTTGAGGGCGAGGAGGATGTGGCGGGCGGCGGAGATGCAGGATTGGAGGGCGGAGGCGAACTCCGGGGTTGTGTTTGGGAGGGATAGGGCGGGGCGGTTGAGGAGGAGGAGGAGGTGTTGGTAAAGTATTGTGAAGAAGGGGGTATAGTTGAAGGGGGCTTCGTCTGTGTCTATTGGTTCTACTGGTTGGTGTGAGAGGGGGGAGAGGGAAGGGGAAGGGGGGAGGTCGAGGCTATTCCACCATTTGTGGACGGAGGTGGTTAGGACAAGGATGGAGGTTTGGGAGATAGAGCGGACGTAGATGGACTTGTGGAAGAGTTCGAGAGCTTCGCCGGTTAACTGGCCGGATTGGACGTAGCTAGCGAAGGGGGTTTCCTTTCTTGCTTGGGCTGCTTCGGCTTCGGAGGGTGATGGCTGGAGGATGGAGGAGGCGTTTGGAGGTGGGGGGAGGTGCTGGAGGGGTTTGTGGATTTCTGGGCTCCCTGGGGGGCAGACGTCGATATCTGAGTCTTGGACGCCGAGAGGGAGACCGAGGGCCTGGCTGAGGTAGCGGTCTAATGCGTAGGCGGACCAGAAGATGCGCTTGCGGAGGTGTCGGTGCTGTGAGGAGGCGGAGAGTTCGCGGTAGCGGAATGGGCAGCGGTGCAGGCCGGCGTGGAGCATTGAGCGTAGCATGCAGCCGCCGATTGTGGAGGCGGTGCGGAGGGACATGGTAGCGACTAGGTAGAGCTGGGAGGCGAGCAGGGCCTGCAGAGAGAGTAGATCATGGCGTACTGTGAGAGGGCTCAGAAGAGAATGCATGCTGGCGCTGATCGGGGGTTGGATTCGACATTCGGGGGGGAGTTGGAGGTCTGGACGGATAAGGCTTGCTAGGTGGAAGATGCATTGGAAGATGGTGGTCCACGGGGTGTTGTGCTTGTTGTTTGAGACCTCGCGAGGTTGATCTTGGTCTTGCTCAGAGTACAGAGACTCCATGGCGTGCAGAAATGTCGGTCCATGAAGGAACGGAAACAGAGGATGCCAGACTTTGAAGTAGACCATCATGAGGTCGCGCGCCAGATGTTGCGGCGGCATCTGGCCGAGAACACAAGCGATAGAGGGATCATATTCCCACTGCGAGACCGGGGTCTCTTCGTGCACAGTATGGGGGGTGGATTCGCTCCCAACGATAGTATCTTCAGGAGGAGGAAATTCGCCAGAGGAAGAGCCAAAGGCGCGACGGACGGTGTTGATGAAAAAGACGCCGCTGGAGGAGCCGACGAACTGGCTTTCTTGGGGTGAATGGGCAGTCAGAGTGCCAATTTCAGGGGTCTCCATTTTGACCATTTCTCAGATATAAATATTGGCTGAGCATTCTTTTTTTGCTTGCGACATGAAAGTGTGAGAAGGTTGAATTGAAATTGAAGTTGAAGTTGGATGAAGTCCGGAAGATCTTCTTCCGGCTCTATACAACACCAACACCTCATTCGGCCATTACTTGTTCTACATTCTATCAAACGTTTGAAACGATTCTCTCCTCGAATTCTACTTTCTATCAAGACAGACGATCAATCTCACCACACACAGCATTCACCACATCCTGCGTCTTCGCTGATCCTCCCAGATCCGCTGTTAGAATGCCTGCCTCACAGACACGCTCGACGCATCCCATCAGCTTGTCTGCAGCCTCCTTCTCACCCAGCCATGTGAGCATCTCGGCGGCCGACCAGAAGGTTGCCACTGGGTTCGCCACTCCCTTTCCTGTAATGTCAAACGCACTTCCATGCACCGGCTCGAAGAGAGAAGGGTTCTTCCGTGTCGGATCCAGGTTACTTGAAGGCGCCACACCAATGGAACCAGCCAAACCCGCTGCCAAATCAGAAAGGATGTCCATGTGCAGGTTCGTTCCGACAATGACATCCAGCGAAGAAGGTTGAGCGACCATGCGGATGGTCATCGCGTCAACCAGCATCTTATCCCATTCAACATCAGGGAAATCCTTGGATACTGCTTCAGCTACTTCGTCCCACAAGACCATGCCATGGCGCATTGCGTTGCTCTTTGTCACGACCGTAAGCTGCTTGCGGGGTCTTGACTGAGCTGTCTCAAAAGCAAATCGCATAATACGCTCGATACCAACACGGGTGAATATCGCAACCTCTGTGGCCGCTTCCCATGGGTGTCCGATATGACTACGCCCTCCTTGGCCACAGTACTCGCCCTCGGAGTTCTCCCGAACCAGCACCCAGTCGATGCCGTCCTTAGCTGTGTTGAGAGGACTCTTGGTTCCGGGGAAGGTCCGGATGGGGCGGACGTTGGCATATAGTTGAAGAGGGCTGCGGATTTTCAAGAGGAGACCCCAAAGGGATAGATGATCAGGGACATCTATCACGGTTAGAAACTCTCGCGCACAAGGAAGAGAGCAACCCATACCTGGGTCACCAACAGCACCAAAGAGACATGCGTCAAACTTGCGGAGCACGTCTAAAGCATTATCCGACATGAACTGGCCTTTTTCCTTGTAGTAGGTGGTTCCCCATGGGATATGGGTGAATTCGATACCAAAGCCCAACTTGGAGGCGAGCTTGTTGACGACCTGGATGGTGGCCGACACCACTTCAGGGCCAATACCGTCACCGGGAATAGAGGCGATTTTATGCATTTTGCTTTCTGAATGGATAAGGATGCGTGTCTAATGGAGTGTTGTCGTGTATCTATATATTTATATAGTCTCCGTACGGGTGACCTATTCGGCTAAACCATCAACCGAGCCCCGCAGTCTCGATATCCCGGGAACGGCTTCATTTCTTCATGATTCTTATCTAGCAGTCGTTTTATTTTGACGGAGAGCTGCATACTACTTGAAATGCTAAGCCTGAATTCCATTGATAGCTGTTAAAAATGAGCTGGTCTGCCGATGGTAGCCGATGGTAATGATCAAGACTAGCACATCTTCCGGTCTTGCTCTCGGCCACCACAAGTAGAACCGACAACATTGCATTGTTTGAGTACAAAATAGTAAATATATCCAAAAACAATATTTTATCTTAGATCAATTGCATATTCGTGAATATTATTGTGATGGGGTTTGTGTTGGGAGTATTGGGTCATGTGATCCTCACATTTTCTCTTTTCAAATCTGAGATTTGACGCACTCTCATCATTGTATAATCTCACAACCTGTGCTTCTATCCTGGTTGCATTCTCAAGAAATGCCTGCTCGATCGAAGTCTCGGATTACAACTGCCTGCAATTCCTGTCGTTTGCGGAAACAAAAGGTAAGAGTGTCTCCCCAGCAGAACCTGGCTAATCCTTCAGTGTAGTGGAAACCGGTAAGCACCCGGATGGTCGAGGCACAAGAACACTAATAACATTATAGACCGACATGCATCCCATGTCTCGAACATCAACGGGCCTGCGACTGGCCCGAGCAGCTGAAGCGGTACTTATACACACGTGAATTGAGGCACCAGAAGACCGCTAATAATGAGGAAGTGGACCCGCAAAAGGCTACATCGAAGCCCTCGAACACCGTCTCCAAGAAACTGAAAGCCTTCTCTTGGGACTTCTGGAGCAAGTTCCCGATTCTCAGCTGTCAGCGAATACCCCACATCCCACGGTCCAACTCCGATCGGGGAAACGGGGCAGCGAATACTGGACGCGGTTTCCGCTGCGATCTGTGGAGGAGATTCGGTCCTGGCAGGAGGATTGTCGACAATCAGCACCGGAACGTGATTCTACATCTACGCCTAATCTTGATTTAACTGAGATACCCACGCCTCACGTTGCAGACATGTCGACCGTCCAGGAAGATCTTTGCCGAAGGCCACAGCGAGCGAGCCTCGAACCGCAAGCGAGCCCAAGTGCATGGAGTGGAGCCCCGACTGCCAATTTCCAGCAACGATTTTTGTGGTAGCTACTACGTAGCTACCGCAGTCGATCTTATTATGATCGTTGTTCCGTCATGCATTCTACCCGTGACCCGGTGACAGGTACTCCCCGAATCTGGAGATCTCCCCGGCCTCCACAGCCCCGCAATCCTAGGCATAAGGAGCAAGGATGCCCCACGATGAAGTTATACAAATGCGTCGCTCGCGTCAACGTTGATAGGCACCGTATATATCATGGCTTTCAAGAAGGTTCGTCACCTGTCTATTTCGAAATAGCTGTCCTAACATGAAGTAGATTATCATCGTCGGCGCAGGCCCGTCCGGTCTTCTCCTCGGCCTCCTACTCTCCAAACAAGGCGTCGAAGTTGACCTCCTCGACGCCGACACAAAAGTCAGCGACCAACCCCGCGCAGCCCACTATGCTTCCCCGGCCGCCTACGAGCTCGACCGCGCAGGCGTTCTCGACGACGTGAAAGCTCGTGGTTTTCAATTCAAGACCATGGCCTGGCGCAAACCCGACACCACCTTCGTCGCCGGCATCACCACTGAACACCTTCCTGCAGACTACCCACACCGAATGGTGGTTCTCCCGCTTGACCTACTAGGCGAGCTTCTAGTCGAGCATATTGAGCGCCAGCCCACCGCACGCGTCAAGTGGTCTCACCGCGTCCTGAAAGTCGGCCAGGAGACAGATCACGCCTGGGTGGACGTTGAGACCCCGACAGGCCAGCAACGCATGGAAGCAGACTATGTTATCGGCTGCGACGGCGCGAGCAGTACCGTGCGCCGAGAACTCTTCGGCCCCGAATACCCAGGCGAAACGCTGAATGCGCAAATCATTGCCACAAATGTATTTCTCCCTTCTTCCCGCCTAGTTACCAGCACACTAACAAACCGAAATAGGTATACTACGATTTCACTAAATACTATGACTCTGACTCCAGCTTCATTATCCACCCAGACAACCTATACATGGCGGCCCGCATCAGCAACGACGGTTTATACCGCGTCACATACAAAGAAATCCCCAACCTCTCGCGCGAAGAGTACATCGCTCGCCAACCAAAACGCTACGAGGAGATTCTCCCCGGAAACCCAAAACCAGGCGACTACCGTATCACAAATATCTCCCCATATAAACTCCAGCAGCGGTGTGCCGACTCGTTCCGAGTTGGCCGCATCGTCCTCGCAGCTGACGCAGCGCATCTGTGTAACCCCTTGTACGTACCCCCTTCCTTTTCTACCTGGTTTATGCCTCCTGCTGATAACAAGTAGTGGCGGCCTCGGCCTAACCGGCGGAATCGCAGACGTAGGGTGTCTCCACGACGCGCTAATGGGCCTACATACGGGGAAAGCCAACGAGTCGATTCTCGACACGTACGCCGAAATCCGGAAGAAGATCTGGACGGAGATCATTGATCCGCTCTCGCGGGAGAACTTTGCGCGTCTGCATCAGGATGCCGAGACGGCGAGGGAGAACGATCCGTTCTTCAGATTGTGTGTGCAGGCTGAGACGGATGCGGATCTTTCGAGGGAGATTGCCCTGGGGTATGATAAGTTGAGACATGATATGACGCAGTATTATACCGAGATTTGAGTACGGCATAGTAGCGAATGGAATGCTTCTCTTACCCACCTACCTCAACTCCCAGAGACTCAGGGATGGGTTCATCTACCACGATGAAACGAATTTTTATTGATGTAATTGTTCAATTTCCCACTATCTCACGCACGAGGTACATGGAGAGTAATGTAGAGGTCGCGAAGGTTGAGTTTCGATCAGGTTAGGAGGAGTCCTTCAAGCTCCGTTCGTCATCCGGTAATACCCACTTGAGCATCCACTCTGAGTTCAGCACCTCTTTAATAGTCATTCGCTCTTCTGTTTAAATGTGAACATTCAACGTATCAAATCCACAAAAGCAAATTTCTCTTCCCCAAGCCCATCTCCTCTTTTCTGCCCGTACCGCTGCACACAATTCTCGAAAGATTCCTCAAGCGGAGACCATTTATCTCTCCGATAAGAATCTGTTAGGCTACCATCGTCTTTGAAAAACCTTTTGCGTCCCTCCCAGCACAACCATCAGTCTGAAGGTAGAGGCCCTAATACATCAAATTGTTGCGCCAGTATTTGATCCTCAAACTCATCAAGGAAAGCAGGAATGGTGTCCCTTCCAGGATGTTCCGAAAATCCAGACAGAGCTCTGAGGGTCTTCGCCCCGCGCGGAGCTAACTCTGCTATGTTTACTGTGAGAGCGACGTATTGCTTCTCATGAGTGTCTTGGACAAGCCAAACAATTGAGTAGCCGCCATGGCCTAGTTCATCAACAATATGGTACTGGTTATGCAGCATATCCCCGATCATTATCCGATGATATCCCCCGGGCTCATACCCCTGACCCAGTTGTACTCGATGCGTGGATGTTTCTGGGTCATTGTGGAGCTTTAGCCGCGCGAAACTACACCCGAGATCCTGGAGATGGGGAAGAATCCAAAGGGATTGCAAAAGTGGAATTGAAGGATGGGATCGACGTGATGCTGGGAGAAGAGGTACAGGCCGCGCAAAAGCTCTAACGTAGCGGGTCACTATTATTGTGCCACTGTGTTGTCAATATGAGAGGAACTCAAACTCGAGACGAAGACGCGCAGGTATCACGTGACTCAAGCCACGGCCGTTCAATAAGTGCTTGCGCTGCTGCTATTCCTCCCCGTCTTCTAGTACTTTTACTTCGGCCGCAACCATGTACTTCAGCCGATTGGTTACTCTAGCGTGACCGGGCTTAGCCCTGCAGTATTTGTGTTAGTCGGAAGATTCCAGGGAAATGTACCTATAGCAGCTCGGGCATAGTATCTCCGACGAAAATAGCTTCGGTTGACCTCCCATCGGCGAATCCGCAATCGACCAACTAGACTCACGGGTAAGCCCGCCTGGCAGGAGGGCCAAAGCACCTACAT
Organism: Aspergillus cavernicola; assembly: GCA_027569065.1. Lineage (NCBI taxonomy): Eukaryota > Fungi > Ascomycota > Eurotiomycetes > Eurotiales > Aspergillaceae > Aspergillus > Aspergillus cavernicola. The sequence goes on along the minus strand of JAPDEK010000079.1, from coordinate 13,612 downwards.
CCGGTGTAACTAAAGAAAATAAGCAAAATGGCGCTCAATGGATCTAAGTGGATCTAAATGGGGGGAGGGCTAGTCCAGGTGGTCACTGAATTGGAACATCCACTTGTTCAGAGTTCCCTTGGGCACCATCACAAACATCCGCAGCCAATGAAGTATTCACCGTCTGCGTGGGAACAAGCCACCCCGAACTGAGGTGAGCCAACAAGCGTTGCAGTAAGTTGACGGGATTACTAAAAGCAAACATTAGCTCCGGAGTATAAGAATGTCCGGATAGGGGGGAGAGCTGATCGGTGATAAAGAAAACAGACTGGTATGATAGGTCGAATGAACTGCAGTTCGTGTACAGGCTGACAGCCGTTCGCGCAGAAGTGTCAGTTGTAGCTTGAATCCTTTTTCGAATTGTGGATGGACTTATAAAGAGCCCTCACCCTGATATGATATCTGTCCTCGAGATTGCATGGGTAGTATACAATTCAGGCCCTCCACTTCTAGACTTCCTTGCGACCAAGACGTGTCGATCCCACCAAAGCAATGTTTTGGCTGAATTTGACAGCTCGTATTGCCCATGTGTGGCACCTATGCTTGATACTATGTCTTCACACGACTCTTTCAGCTTCAAGTGACCTTCCGGTATGTATTGTTGGGGCAGGGCCTTCTGGCCTGTCTGCTGCGCATGCATTAGAGACAATGGGCAGAAGAACAATTATTTTCGAAGAGCAAACAACAGTCGGCGGAAAGGCACAGAACTATTATGAGAAGTATGCCTACTCCAATCCCACCTCTTACAGTGTCGTCTTCTAATCCGGGAAAAGTGGTCTAGCGTTTTATCTTGGGCCCCTTTTGGTCGACAACGCTTCGTATCCCGAGACAATGAAGATAGTCAATGCGGTTGACGTCCCTGTTAGATCCAGTGTGTCGACATCGACTTGGATGTTTAACTGGACAACCGGTGAGACTTGGGCAGCGCCATCCTCAGAGCTATCAGCTTCCCAGTTCGCTGAGGAAGTGCAACGATACAGACTATACTGGGAGTCTGACTATGAGCCCTTCGCCCGTAGTTTATACACGGTATGCTATCCTCCTTGTACAACTTACACCACACAAAGCAGTTACTAAAATTGCAAAGAATAGTGTGCCGGAAGCCCTTACAGTCAGCACCTCGGAATGGTTTTCAACAAGGGATTATCCCATCCTGCAGTCGCGCATCACGCGGCTGTTGATCAGTTGGGGATATGGAGATGCTAATGAAGTTCCAATTGTGAGTATCGCTGACAATGCTAGTGTCGAGTGTCCTAACAGTCTGGCTAGCTCTATACACTTGGCGTTTTTAGCCCTTATTCGCTCGGAGGTTACCCAGGTCTCGTCGGTAAGTTTCATGCTGTCAAAGATAAATTATTACCCATCTAACGAACCTTGAGATTATCATCAAGTTTTCGAACGGTATTCGCAGCAACTAACCATGGCAACCATTCATCTTGGGAGCAAGATTCTAAGTATTGGTGAGTGGACATCGCAAGACATTGGGATATACAGCAGGAGTCAAGCTAACTTCCATACCAGATCGACCTGGGGATAATGTCACTATTCACTACGGTTTTCACCCACAATCAGAGCAATCACGGGGTGGTCTTTCGCTACAAACCTGTTCGGATGTCATTATGGCCTTCCCTCCAACGACCAGAGCGCTTCAACACGCGGGACTAGAGCTATCATCCGACGAGTCGACAGTATTCTCAGCGGTTGAAACCAGCAACTACTTCGCCGGTGCTATTAGACTAAACATACCTCCTATGTCCAGTTTCAAGGTGGCTTCTATTTCACCGACTGTATCAGCCGATATCGCAGGCGAGCCAGTTCTTGCGCAAGGCATGTATAGTAACAGCAGTGTCTCGATTACGTATTCCTTGGCCGCGAGCGGCCAACATACTAACCAGGTGAAGAAGATAGCATTGGAGACCTTGTCCAGGATCAATACTGATCCACAAGAAGCTGGTGAAATCCCAATCCCTGTCACGTTGGCTGACATAGAAGACTTTCGACACTATCCTGGGTACTTTCCGCATTTCAACTTGACCAGGTTGCAGGAAGGGTGGTATGAGAAGTTTACCAGCCTTCAGGGATCTGATAGAACTTATTATACCTCAGGCCTGAACAGGGTAGAGCATGTTGAGTTTGTTATCCAGGCAGCGAGGGATCTTGTGGAAGGTCATTTTGCACCTTAGACTTCAGCACTCACTTATCCAACCTATTCATAGAGTAGAGCAAGGCATGCGGAAGATTCCGATTCCGATTCAACATCCACGTACCTGCATTGTTCTAGATGTCCCTAGCATTGGCCCTGAGGTACTAGAAGAGATTAAGTTAGTAAGCTGATTAGCACGTCGAATTATTACTTCGTGGCTTTGATGCAGGGTAATTGGAGGGCAGGCTTGCCCCCGACGGGGACATGGCTTTGGGTTGATGTGCGCGACATTGCTCTTGCTCATGTCAAAGCTATGGAGGTACTTGAGGCAGGCGGGGAGCGTTTCTTTATTACTGCTGGCCATTTTAATATAAAGGATGTTGCGCAAATTGCGAAGAAGAATTATATAACATGGACTATGAAGGGCAGCAGGTCGTCATCAGCTCCTAACAGCTTGCCGCACTGTGTGTTTATGATATCTCATCACAGGTGATTCAAATAGGTTTCTGACTAATAAGTCAATTTTCAAAAATTCTATAGACCTTCCCTAGCAGCTCTATTACCGTAGGTTGGTAGTTAGGGCAGGTGATCTCTACATGACAAGTCAAGAAATAACCTTACTCCCCCTCAACTCCTCAATCTCTTCTGCAGTTAACCCAATCTCCATCAAAATTTCATCACTATGTTCCCCCAACAACGGCGGCGGCCGTCGAATACTCGGCTCTGCATTCGAGTACTTCACCGGCGGACTAATCACCTTGATCGGTCCACAGGCTGGATGGGCTATTGTCTGGACCATTTCTCGTGCCCGGACTGCGTTCGTTAGATTCACTCTTTCCACCACCCAGAAAAGGGGGAGGACATACCATGCTCATGCTCCATCGTGCCCTTGATATCATTTACAACAGCAAAGGGCAACCCGCTCCCTTCGAACCGTTTCTGCCAGTCAGCTGTTGCGGACTTTCTCGTTTCGATCTCGATCATTATTTCTAGGGCAGTGCGGTTTGCTACTCGGTCTGAGTTGCTCACAAATCGCGCGTCAGTCTTCCACTCCGGTTTCCCGAGTTTCTCGCATAGGATCCCGAAGAGGCGGTCGTTTGCACCGCCGACGAAGATGTCTCCGTCGGATGTTGGGAAAGATTGGTACGGGACGACGGAGGCTATAGGTACACCATTAGCCACTTTCATCACTAAAAAGGGGTCAGGGATGGGATAAGAGATGGATACATACGATGCGCAGTCCCCCACCTCCCACTATCCTTCTCCCCAGAAACCAACACCGAACTCCCCATATTCGCCAACGTTGCAACTTGACAATCACTCAAACAAACATCCAGCTGCTGCCCCTCTCCACTAACAGACCTCTGCCACAACGCTGCGAGGATCGAATTCACCGCATATAACCCCGTCGTCAAATCCGTCACCGCAACGCCCACTTTAACGGGCGGACCGTCCCGACTCCCTGTGAGATGCGCAAGGCCGAATTCCGCTTCAACCATTACATCGAATCCCGGTCGATTTCTATACGGGCCTGTCTGGCCATATCCCGTGATGGAGGTGTAGATTAGCCGTGGGTTTATTTTGGAGAGGGTGGCGTAGTCGAGATTGTATTTTGCTAGGGAGTCGGGGAGGTAATTTTCCACTAGGATATCGGCCTTTGAGGCGAGTTTGTGTAGGATTGAGATTCCCGAAGGAGAGGCAAAGGAGAGGGCTAGGGAGCGTTTGTTGCGGTTGACCTGGTTTGTTTTATTAGCATTTCACGTCATGCCATGTTTCGTTGAAGGGTGTCCCGGGGGGGGGTAAATACGGAGAGGTAGTAAGCGCTCTCGCCATTCCCCTCTCGGCCATCGATGTAGGGTGCATAGGGCGGGCCCCAGGCGCGCGTGTCGTCGCCTCGGACCGGGTGTTCGATTTTGATGATGTCTGCGCTGGAGGGGGTTAGTCTTCAACGTTGGATATGGACGAGATAAGAGTAGCGCACCCAAGGTCACCGAGGATTTGGGTACAGTATGGCTAATGGTAGTTTGTTAGTCAATTGAATTGACTGATGACTAGCTTGAGGGACGTACGCCTGCGAGGACCCGACTTAAATCGAGCACTTTCAGCCCGGCGAGAGGGAGTTTCTTGTTTGGAGCTGTGGTTACAGCACGGATAGAGATGCCATTGGGTTTGAAGAGGGGACGGAGGCGAGGGAGGAGCATATTCGGTATCTACCTACGTCTTCAATCCCATGATACTAGTCTCTTGCGAAGGCCGAGATAGCTTCATGGTTGGATAATTTATGAAATCAAGTCATTTTGTTAGAGCTGTGCCCCACGGTGGGTTTGACCCCACATAATCTTTTATTTAATTTTATTTAATTTTATCGCAGTATGCGGAGAAAGTGGTGGGGACGTTGTACAATTGTATTCAAAGCTAGGTATCATATTTACAGCATGGGCTTCAAGTCAGCAGCCACCTTGAATGGTGCTTCCGTCTTGCTGCGGATTTCTTCCACGGTCACGCCCTCGGCGTGCTCAATCAAGGTCAGACCCGAGGTGGTGCTCACCTCGAACACGGCCAGATCAGTAATGATCGTTGACACGCATTTGGGTCCGGTCAGAGGGAATGAGCACTGGGACAGGATCTTGGGGTTGCCCTTCTTGTCGGTGTGTTCCTGCGCTTGTTAGCATAATCCGGATAGACCCGTCAGACTAGGACGTACCATAGTAACAATAACCTTGGTCTTCTCGGGGTTGGCGACCAAATCCATGGCACCGCCAACACCCTTGACCTTACCGGGAAGCATGAAGTTGGCGAGGTCTCCGTACTGACTGACTTGCAGCGCACCAAGCATGGTCATGTCAATGCGGCCAGCGCGGATCATGCCGAAACTCTCGTGGGACCCAAAGATAGATGCACCCTTGCTCAGAGTGACGGTCTCCTTTCCGGGGTTGATCAAATCGGGGTCCTCCTCACCGGGCTGGGGGTAGCCGCCCAGACCCAGGATACCGTTCTCAGCCTGCAGGAAGACTTCGACACCTTCAGGCAGGTACGAGGGCGCAATCAGGGGCATTCCAATACCGAGGTTGACGTACATTCCATCGCGGAACTCCTTGGCCGCACGCTTGACGATCCGCTCGCGACGGGCAGTGGCCTCGCCAGAACCTGTTCAGTTAGCCTTTGTAAACACGAACAAATACCACCACGAAGCTTACCAGCTTGGAGCATTTCGCTAGGGTCTTTGGCGAAGGTCAGCTTCTCAATCTGCTTCTTTTCCGTGCTCTGGATAACCTTGTTGACGTAGATAGCCTGCAAGTGAATTTCTTCGGGCGCAATCTCGCCGACCTCGACAATGTGGTCGGCTTCGACGATGGTGTACTTAGCGTTCTTGGCCATGGCCTCGTTGAAGTTGTTCTGGGCCTTGCGGAACTGGCAGTTACCAAGTTTGTCGGCCTTGTCGGCCTTGATCAGAGCGTAGTCACCGAAAATCGATTCTTCCAGGATATAAGCCTTGCCGTTGAATTCGCGGGTCTCCTTGGGCTTGGAGTATTCCGCAACCGTTCCGTCCTTGTTGTAGCGCACTGGGAGTTCACCAGTTTGTACTATACAGTTACAATATTAGCAGCCGTAACGCAACGAGTAAGATAAAGTGCGTCATACCGATAGTTCCATAAGCAGCAGGGGTATAGAAAGCAGGGACACCAGCGGCACCAGCAGCGCATTTTTCAGCGATGGAGCCCTGGGGGGTCAACTCCAGAGAAAGGTCACCCGTGAGATACATCTTCTCAAAGACCTTGTTTTCACCAATGAACGAGGCAATCATCTTGCGGATCTGGCCGCTCTCAAGCAATTGGCCGAGACCGGCGCCAGGCATACCAGCATTGTTGGAGACAACCGTCAACTCCTTGATGTCGGGACGGTCACGAACAGCGTTGATCAGGGTGTTTGGGACACCGGAGAAACCAAAGCCTCCTACAAGGACTGTAGAGGCGCCCTTCATGTCCTTGACGGCTTCGCTAGCGGAGCCACACCGTTTGTCAACGGCTGGTCTGTAGCATGAGGCAGAGAATTGCCGTCGCCAAACGGCGAACGGTCGGACGACCGCAGGAATTGGTCGTGCCATATTGTCAGCTGTCGAGCAAGGGAAAAGAAAGAGAGAGGAAAGAGGCGGAGAAATCGTACTAATAATAAGAGCTCCATGATCCGATCGGCTAGTAAAGCGTGGGGATAAACCGACAAAGCGATTATCCGGCTTGACCTTTGCCGCCATCGAAAGCCGAATTCCCCATCGGCATACCTTTTAGGTATGGTTAGTCATGCTTTAGTCAGCTGCTGTGCCGAGTTTTGCCTACTCTGGAGTAGTTCGTGCCTCAGGCTGGGGTAATCGGAAGTGTTCTCTTCCGACGGCACCACTAGTTCTGTAGCTCATATGTGGGACCTAGCACGTGACTTACTAACCCGCTAACTTCTACTCCATACGGAGTATATGCGGCTTAAATTGTGCCATATGTATTAGTGCTGGTATTGTAACCACCAGGCAGCTAGAAGGACAGTCTCTATAACTTAGCACTGCCAGACAAGGTCTGCTGGTCTTTCTTAGGACTGATAGGCAACACATCAGGATTATTAGAGTTATATAGATCGCTTGCGTTACAAAGTCTCAATTTAACATGTTTCGCCTTGAAACAAAAAAAAAAAGATGGGGTTATTGTGAATAATATTACTATCAGCTACCTGGAATCATCTCCTGCACAGGTAACTGATTGTTGACGATGTCATCCGCATTCAAAGAGTCCGTGCTAGAGACTCGATGCTGAGCAGCTGCAGTATCGGCCACAATTCCAGAAGCGACATGACGCTTCACCAGTCTAGCCCGAGCGATCTCTCGATCGACAAAAATAAACCAAGATGCAGCCACAGCGGGTGTGTTTAGTGTTGGCTTGCGCCAATCAAGGAAAAAGCCCAACAGAAAGTTGGAGATGATCACACAGGTACTGGCCAGGAGTGATGACAAGGCGCGTGACCGCACGGTGAAAAGTCGCGTTATATGTTGAGAAGAACGCTTCCGAGAAGACGCTCTGAAAGATCATGGGCAAGAGCAGTAGAATTTCCGTGCGCCCAAGCAATTTCCACATGGCCCGGAGCTCAGCCTTGAGATTCGAGGGCAAATTGATCACGACCTTGGAGTGGTCCGATCGCTGGACCTTGTCAGGGGGCGAGAGCATAGCAGCAACGAATGGTCCAAGTGCTTGGATCGAAATGAAGACCAGGTATGTTTGTACACTGATATGGCCTTGCTCTTTATTTCCAGCATTGACCCCGAGAGTAACAGCTCCACCGATCATCTGACCCACGATGCGGCTAGCAAGCCAGTAAGCCAGGTATTTTCCTTGTCGGTGTTTCTCGGGGTATGCCAGCACGATTGCACCCTCTGTCAACCAAAATATGCCTGAGGAGACACCGTCGATCACACAGGCGAGCATGATGTACCAGGTATTGTTGTACTTGACATTGCAGTAGACACTGGACGAGTAAAAATAGGGAAGCCGACCATGCCAAGTGCAAAAGCCCATTCAAGACCGATTTTGGCGATAAGGGAAGTGCCGAAGATACAGACGACAACCTGGAGACAGCAGATGACCGCATTGGCGGCATTCACGTAGTACGGATCTGCTGATCCTGCGTCACCTAGACCATTCATCGCAGCCCATAAACCGGGCGCGATGAAGGCACATGCTGCGACAACTGAAACATTGAAGATCGTGGTACGATACCAGGTTCGTTCGCCGAGATCAGGTGCGGTCATTTTGGATAAGACACAGAAAAATCGTAGGCAGACAAGGTCTTGAATCTCGAAGATTGATATGAAACGATGAGAAGAGTGTATGCGCTTCCACAAACATGCCACCGGAAGGGAATATCCCGCTTTATATAATAAACAGGGCATCCGGTTAAAAAGGCGAGATTCCACTATAGGGCTTGATCGGGGCTCCTCCAGCTTCTCCAGCTTCTCCAGTCTCTCCAACGCAGGGCACAGAAATGCCGCGGGCCGTGTCTGCACCGCCGAATAAACCCCCCGCAATTGGAGATGGCGGGCGTGTCCCCCTAGTCTCGCGCTATTAGTAATAGTAGAGTTATAAATGAAATATTCCCCGTATAGCTAGAATCACGGATCAGCGAATTTAGCCTGACTTCTTGTCTATACACAACATGGCAACAGAAAAGAACCAAGCCTGTCTCCTCTATGGTGCCGGCGATGCTCGATTTGAAGAGATTGCCGTCCCATCGCTTGAGGACAATCCCCGAGATGTCCTGATTCGGATCGCGTACACTGGAGTATGTGGCAGCGATGTAAGCTAGCATGACCTGATACCGGTTCCGCGCATCAACTAGCTCACTTCTTATTAGGTCCATTTCTGGGCGCATGGAGGAATCAACGAGATGGTGCGTCCTGGATACCCAGTCACATTAGGCCATGAAGCCTCTGGCGTGGTCGCAAGTGTTGGGTCCGCAGTAACAAATGTCAAAGTGGGAGACCGCGTCGCAATCGAGCCTGGATTTCCCTGCTGTCACTGTTCGTTTTGTTTGGCGGGCAAATATAACTTGTGTCCGGACATGACCTTTGCAGCAAGCCCTGGACCGGGGGATGTTGTTCATGGCACTTTGGCGACCCTCTTCCGGCTGCCTGGAGATTTTTGCTATAAGGTCCCAGATGATCTGGGGCTTGACGAGGGCGTTATCTTTGAACCACTCGCTGTCGCAGTGCATGGTCTTCGACTTGCAAAGCTCAAGCCAGGGCAAGATGTCATTGTTCTTGGAGCAGGGCCAGTGGGGTTGCTTTCGTGCGCTGTGGCACGGGAGTTTGGTGCTGGTCGCATCATTGCAGTAGATCTCAACGAAGATCGACTGGCATTTGCAGAAAATGAGCTGGGCATGTCCACGTACAAATTTAACACGGCCAAGTCGGTGGAAGGAAATGCCGCTGATCTGACTGCTGAGCAACACCTCCAGGAGGGGGCCGATGTAATCGTGGAAGCGACCGGCGTGGCTTCATGTGTACAAACAGGCATTGAACTGATCAAGAGAGGCGGCTCATATGTTCAGGTAGGGCTGGGAAAGAAAGAAAATGGTCGAGTTTCCCCTGGTTGTTATGAGTGAGAAAGAGATCACCGTGAGGGGCTGCTTCCGGTATGGCCCTGGCGATTTCGCACTGGCGTCAAATCTTGTCAGCCGAGGCAAGATCCCCTTGAAGAGATTCATCAGCAAGGTATTTCCATTTCGCCAAGCACCTGATGCATGGGAAGCTGCTCGAAAGGGTCAAGGAGTCAAAATGCTTATCCAGGTTGATGGGAGCCAAACTTGAAAAGAAAAGGAGCATCTGTATTCCAAAGATTGCGAGTAATCCAATGTTTTAGAGCGTGATTACGTGGATACAAACCATCAGGAAGAACGAGGAAAGGTGGGATAGATTGAGAGAGCGGCCATTGGAAACACTTGATTGGGTGAAGATACATAGGATTAAGTTTAGTATAGGTAGTACATTCCGTACATTATTGAACCTCACCAGGTGCTGTATACATCCATGACGCCAAAGGTATACACTGTAGATAACAATAGTATTGATCACGACGAACAGTAAGACTCAATACAGTGGTAGTAAGAATTCTTGTACTTATTTCCATCTACAATTCCTCCAGTCCCTCCCTGAACTGTCATTCTAGACTTCCCAGTCCCCTTTCAGTCCTTTGTGGACTGCGGTCCACGCCGTCCTCAGTGATCTGCACGGCTATCAAAACACAGAAAACAGATAATCTTCTCGCGGCAAGTGCGCTCCTTGAAAGTTGCATCATGCAGCCTCCAACGCGAAGTGTAGGAAGGCCATGATAAGCTTGAAGATAGAGGATGTGGGGCCTAAATTTGAGATCCTTGCAATCATTAATTGAACCAGACTATACAGAGATAGACACATGGAATTATGGACATGTATTAGTGGTGGAGAAAATATTTGACACATGACATTGTTGTTCTATCAAATCTGCAAGAATTGAGCACATAACTCCTTGACCTGATTTATTCAATCAATCTAATACACTAGATCTGTTTGATCTAATTAACTGTAATCTATCACGGTTTTATTTATTAATCTATTAATCTTAACAGTCTTAATTATCCTGAATACCTCAGATAATTAGTTGCTCTAGATTAACTTGATGTTCTTTGCAACTTGTGAGGATTTCTGATTCCACGTCGATGTCAAGGCATCCTGTCTGTAGGATAATTGTATTCAAACTACCGGCGTGTCAGGGAGCTAGGCCATTGTCAGCCAATGAATAGCATGTGACGACAGCAGAGGAACAATCAGCCAAGCATATTAACTGTCAGGATCCAAATGTACAAAGGAGGCTGTGGGTGGCGTGTTTGAAGTGGTCGAGTATGACGCCTGAGGAGACAGCTCTCCAGACTGAGAAACATATTGTTAGTCATTGGGTATACTTGCTTACTCGGCGCTCTGCACTGCCCTGTTGTCAGATCCACCTATGTAGTATGGACCCAAGTACAGACCCAAGAATGTTATGGTAATTCCTTGTCTTTTTTACTTGGCGGTTGGGGCTTGGTTCAGGGGGGTTGACTGGACTATGCTGCTGCCTACATTATTTAGAGTGGCAGCTGAGCTATTAAATACCATCATAGTGTCACCTATAGGACTTAGTCTGATCTATACCATGTCAGGGCCAGTTTTCAAAGACTCCTAGGCCTTTTGCATCTGCCATATATTCAATATGCTCTGTCCTCGCTCGGCGCTTGTCCCTATCTGCCGACTACAACAGTCAACGATAGTCAAGGAGTCAGACCACAAAGTGCTCTCTACATATAGTACTCAAGTCAGAATTCCTCCATGTTTTCAATTGACTGTCAGCTCACATAGATCTCATAGGACATAGTGACTAGCGTTATCGCTCTCCTGACACTCCTCCCCGAGACGCAGACGATTTTCAATTCAGCCCCCCCACCTTCATCACTACGACTCAGGTTAAGACGCTACATAATCAGTCTCGTTGGTATGTTCATCCAAGGCCCTTCCGCGGGCAAAAAGCCATCGGAACCAACATCACATACGGACTACGGATCAGAGGATGTTCAGCCTAGCGTAGAGGAAATCGAGGAGTTACGAAGACGTTGTCTAGACATTCACGCAAAGTTGGAGGAATGCCAACTACGGTGCGATGAGCTCGAGGAATTATGTCGGGACTTCCAGGTTACGCATCTGGCGCAGTTCTTGGAAAATCAGAATCGAGATTGGAGACGGCATAACCCAATTACCTGACTTGTATATTTCATATGGTTCCACAAACCCTATTCACGGTGTCCTGATTATAATACACTTGTATAAGTACTTCAAAGAGTAGATCCAAGCATTAGACCCTGAACAGACATACAATATCCGTATATCTTTGGCTTCTTGTTCATCCATCCGACAGTTTACAGCCCATGGCCTAGTCCGATCATGACCCCAGGTTCAACATCCGAATTGGATAGGCAATCCGACATGCAAGTCGAGATTTAGTATGGGGTCATCGTGTTGTGTTGCCATGGTGGATTTAATACAGGTTACAGGTGAGGTGGCAGGAGATACCGCGCTAATCTCTTAACCATGGTAAATTAGAGAATTAAACTGCTTTTTAACTCTGCTCATGATATCTGTCACTATCACCGTGGCCATCTGAAATCTTACATGGTCAAGGACTTGATAATATAGACGTGTGCATCAGAGTTTGAGCTTGAACAGGAGCAGCTAGAACTAATTATCAAACCATAGTTATACAGCTTGATAGAGGACTTCCAAGTAGTACCTCCTCTTTTGTAATTTGCCCTAGAGTATAGACTCTACATTATATACCTTGATATTTATTGTATTGTTGTGGATGTGCGGATTTGGATATGTTGTGGATGTTGCCCTAATCTAGCCATTGATGACACTCAAAACACCCTCTATAAGTGAAGCGTAGTCAATCTTCATAACGACACAGGCCTGATGTATTTAGCCGGCTCTTCGTCTTTCCCAGATCTATTTGGCCAAACAGAAGTAAATCACGTGTGCATTGTATAACTTGCTTGGCTATCTCCCTGCATACCTAATGCACAAGCATAACTTGACCAATGCCGAGCAACACCCGAGCTCTCAGACTATATTTGTCCCTTCTCATTCATCTCAACATCCAAGAGTGTGCTAATCGCCATATTCTCATCTCTCAAGCGATGGATGAGACCTCGCTTCCCGACTTGGAATGTCCCGTGTGTCTGGAAATCTTCCGCAGACCTGAGCACTTCTCGAAAGGGATTTAGAAATAGAAGTGATGTAGTGGAATCTGATTTCCGTACTGTACATATCGCAGAATACCAGGTCAAGACTTTAGTCATTTTCTGCTGAAAAACTAGCAGCTCCTTCGCCTTACCGAGCGACCTTGAGCAGAAGCAACCGAGAAAGCAGTGTCACTGTCATAGCCCTCACCATGTGTATTAACATTGGCGCCTTTTTCAAACAGCAGCCGCACAATATCCATGTGGCCTTCAGCAAAAGCAGCCCCGAAAGCAGTACCATATATCTCACCCTGTATATTAATATCAGCTCCCTTCTCTAACAGCAGCTGCACAGTATCCATGTGGCCCCCAGCAGAAGCAGCCTGAAGAGCAGTACCAAATTTCCCGCCCTGTGTATTGACATCCGCGCCTTTCGCTAACAGCAGCTGCATGATATCCATGTGGCCCCCAGCAGAAGCAGCCTGAAGAGCAGTACCAAAGTTCCCGCCCTGTGCATTGACATCCGCGCCTTTCGCTAACAGCAGCTGCATGATATCCATATGGCCTCCAGCAGAAGCAGCCTGAAGAGCAGTACCATACATCCCGCCCAGTATATTAATATCAGCTCCTTTCTCTAACAGCAGCTGCACGATATCCATGTGACCCCGAGTAGAAGCAGCCTGGAGAGCAGTGCCACGGCCCCTGCCCTGTATATTGATATCAGTGCCTTTATCTAACAGCAGCTGCACGATATCCATGTGGCCCCCAGCAGAAGCAGCCTGAAGAGCAGTACCATACATTCCACCCTGTATATTAATATCAGCTCCTTTCTCTAGCAGCAGCTGCACGATATCCATGTGGCCCCCAGCAGAAGCAGCCTGAAGAGCAGTGCCATGGCCCCTGCGCTGTATATTAACATCAGTGCCTTTCTCTAATAGCAGCCGCACAATTTCCACGTGACCTTGAGCAGAAGCAACCTGGAGAGCAGTGCCGTAGGCCCCGCTCTGTATATTGACATCCGCGCCTTTCTCTAATAGCAGCCGCACAATTTCCACGTGACCTTGAGCAGAAGCAACCTGGAGAGCAGTGCCGTAGGCCCCGCTCTGTATATTGACATCCGCGCCTTTCTCTAATAGCAGCCGCACAATT